>CM033725.1:44111351-44347801 GCA_019671005.1 Hibiscus mutabilis
TGGTTGCCTGGGTGACTAGTTGGGCAACTACTTGGCCGTTTGGGCAGCAACTTTCAAGGTTCGGCAGAGCGTTCTTCAATGGTTTCTTCTTATCCCTAAGTCGAAACTCTAGCTATTTGTGCATGCCTTGATAATACATCTCTGCGTGAATCAAGGGTGAACAACAACCAATCTTGCGCTCCTCTTAGCCGTTAAAATCCTTGACTTATTCCTAAGCCGGATTAATCTTCACCATCAATAGATTGAATAAAGATCATATTCATTCGTTTCTTGAATCTAACTCACCCGATATTAGATAAATAGATGAAGTTACGAGATCCTCTCCCAATTCACTCGCAAACAAGAATAAGAACCAAGAATGAATAAACCTTGAATAGAAAAGTGCAAACTCTTATTACCTAAACAAAATCCAATAGTTTCTCACAACCACAATACACAATAACCATAGCCAAATAGATTTAGTTCATGGCTAGGTTCCAAAGAAACACAAAATAAATAATCCCTAGCATGAACCCAATCGAACAAGAAAGAAAAGGATAAAGAAGGAGGCTTGTCGAAATCCTCCTTGCCCTAGATGCTTGTCGAAAATTCTCTCCTCTTGCCTTCCTTGGAGTTGTCGAAATTCCCCTCTCTTGCTCTCCTCTTGAGTTTGACGATATGGCATCTTATTTATAGGGTTAGATCAAAGTCCTTCTTTGAGGAGGAAGTTAAGTTGGAATTAAATTATCTTTAAAGAATATATTTCTTTATTATAATTATATTCCTACTAGAACTTCTCCTATCTTATTGAAATTTAGTTCTTCCTTAATCTCTTCATGGACATCAAATTCCTTTGGGATTGGGCTTTGCTCCACGTCATCTTGGGCTTGTCTAGTCATCAATTTTGACTACTATATCACCTTTGCTCTTTGTCGACAATTGCCCTGGCAACTGGCTCAACGTCTCCTTCATGCATTGCCCTGGCAACTAGCTCGGCATCTCCTTCATGCATTGCCCTGGCAACTAGCTCTAGCCTTGCTTTGGCAAATGATCCTGCACATACACACAAAATACACCAAAGCAGCATCTTTTCCCACAAAAACTACCAAGTTGTGTAATCAAGCTCAACGTTGGAAGGAAACATGGATTAATGCATGAATGGATAATTATGCAACTAATATGAGCCTAAGTCTAACAATAATATGAGTAAAAAGGGTAAGAAAAATCGTGCTTTTGAACACTTATCAATAATGATGCCAATAAACAACCCTTCACACTGGTAAAGCAAAAAAATTCCCTATTTCCTAATTCCTTGTGCAAATGCATGAATTTAACAAGTAAATGCAACTAAATGTACTTAAAAGGCTAGCAAAGGCTTTGTAAAATAAGCTAAAAATAGTACTTTTGAGGAGTTAACACACCCCCAAACCTAGCCCATTGCTTGTCCTCAAGTAATTCAACTAAAAATATAAAAACTGTGAAAATGTTACCTCGACAAAATTTTGATTGGAATGCCAACAAGTGTTGGCAAGCATAATTTGGCTCTATTTCTGTCTTCAATATCTCAGTGCAATAATGCCAAGCAGGTAGTAATTCAAGTGCAGCAATATAACTCTACTCTAAGTTCATGAAGAGTGCATGATGTGTAGGCAATATTCATCCAATATCCTTTCACTCCCTTAGCCAATTTTACTACCTAAACTCAGATCTTTATTTTTCATCAATTTTCCTTTATTTTTCTTTCTTGCAAAGGGTTCTGTTGGGCATTAATTTAAGCTTGCTTCGTGACACTGTTTAGCGTGAGTGATAAGAGGGAGCATACCACTAATCCCCACCTTAATCCAGACATCACTAGGCTTTCCCTTCAACTCATACCCTAGGGTTTTAGACTTGAGAACTAAGAGGGAGCAAACCACGAAGCCCAAGTAACTTATTATCCCCATGTAGAGGAGAGTTCTATTTTTATTGCCTTATCAGAACATTGTTGTCTTATTAGTTTCTTTTTACCGTGGCATTATTTTCAATTTTTTTCAACTGAGCATAGTTTCAAATAGTCTAAGTTTTCTAGGGAACTAGATACATATCACGTGTTAAGTGTAAATTCAATTCCCTAAACTAGAGATCAATTGCCAAGCTAACCTAGCATAATACTATCTGTTGGCATGTCATGACAACTAAAGTTTAAAATTTCCTTATCGGGCAGGCATCTACATCAAATTAAATTTGCCTAACAAATGTTAACATTCTTCAAAACTAATCCAAGGCAAAATTTTATTTCTTTTTTTAGTGGTTCGGCATGCATCTATTCTAAATTACCTAAAATGGCATGGCAACAGAAATTAAACATGAAATGCATGGCATAAATGTGAGGAAGCGCACACCCCAAACCTAAGATGTGCGTTGTCCTCAATGCATGAAAATAATACATATATACAATAAAAATAGAAAAAAAAATGCATGATCGTGAAAAATGCAATATAATGGAATGCAAATGATTTTAGGAAGAGGAGAACTCCCATTCGATACGGAAATGGAGGTTTCGAGGTCGTGGAGAACTTTCTTAAGAAGCTTTGCCAGCTTTGAGGCGGCATATACATCAGTGGCAGCAGATGAGACAGGTGCTGCAAGTCTGGCAGCAACCTTGGCTTTGCTTTGGACTCCTTCATCTTCAGACTCAAGTGGTGTGGTGGATTTAACACTTGGAAAACATTTTCAATCTTTCAATGCCAATCTTTTGCTGTGGCAGTCCGCCTGACAATAAAAATCGTGCAATCACTCAAGAAAAACCTTTCAACACAGTAAAGGAAAATTAAAATTAAAATAAAGTAAAGAAAAAACTAAGAAAACATCTATCCTAATATATAAAAGAATCGAACAATGAGGATGATGATGATCACGGTAACTTTGCCAGGAGGATAACCTTCTTGGCATCCTTTTGAGTGCCATCCAAATAGTGCTTCAAACGCTGGCCGTTTACTTTGAAAATTGCTCTTATTTCAAATCCTTGATATCCACTGCTCCATGAGCATATGGCTTCACAACTTCAAAGGGTCCCGACCATTTAGACTTGAGCTTTCCTGGAAACAACTTTAACCTCGAGTAAAATAACAAAACACGTTGGCCTACCTCAAATTGCCTTGGTAATATCTATTTGTCATGCCAACGCTTTGTTCTTTCCTTGTAGAGTATGGCATTCTCGTAAGCATGTATTCTGAATTCCTCCAACTCATTCAAGTCTAATGACCTCATTTCTCTAGCAGCCCTCCATGCCATGTCAAGCATTTTGATTGCCCAATAAGCTCGGTGCTCTATCTCCACTAGCAAGTCGCATGCCTTCCCGAAAACAAGTCTAAATAGGGAGGTGCCTAAAGGAGTTTTAAAAGCGGTCCTGTAAGGCCACAAGGAGTCATCTAGTCTCAAGGACCAGTCCTTCCTTGTTGGATTTATAGTCTTTTCCAAAATGTTCTTGATCTCCTTGTTGGAAATCTCCGCTTGGCCATTCGTTTGGGGATGGTATGTCGTCGCAATCCTCTGTTTAATTCCATATTTACACAAAGCTTTATAGATTAGATTGCATTTAAAATGGGTACCTTTATCATGAATAATCACTCTGGGGGCACCAAATCGAGTAAAAATGTATTTGTACAAAAATTTGGCAACAACCTTGGCATCGCTTGTTGGAAAAGCAATAGCTTCAACCCATTCTGAAACGTAGTCAACAACCACAAGGATGTATAGATTACTAAATGATGGAGGAAAATGACCCATAAAGTCTATCCCCATACATCAAATAAATCTACTAGCATAATGTTCTGCAGCGGCAACTGATATCTGCCGAAAATGTTTCCTGTCCTCTGGCATCGGTCACATGCCTTGGCAATAATGGGCATCTTTTTATAGTGTGGGCCAAAAGAATCCTGACTGCAGCACCTTGGCAGCAGTCTTTATCCAGCAAAGTGACCTTTATATAGTGCGGCATGGCATAAATGCAACATGTTATGTAGTTCATCCTTGGGCACACACCGGCGGATCACTTGGTCAGCACATTGTTTGAACAATATTGGCTCATCCCAATAGTATTGCCTAACTTCTCGCAAGAATCATTTATTGGCATTGTATGCCAAGTCTGGTGGAAGAATGTTGCTCACCAGGTAGTTGACAATGTCAGCGTACCATGGCATATCATTAACTGCAAGCAAGTATTTGTCAGGATATTTATCTCTAATAACTTAATCCTTGCCATCTTCAATGGGATGCTCTAACGTGAAAGGTGTTCAGCTACTAAGTTTTCGCTACCTTTCGTGTCTATGATCTCTAGGTCAAATTCTTGAAGTAAGAGCATCAATCGGATTAATCTGGGCTTGACATCCTTCTTTTCCAAGAGATACTTCAATGCCAAATGATCTGTATAAACCACAACCTTGTTACCAACTAAATAAGATCTAAATTTATCAAAAGCAAATACAACTGCAAGAAATTCTTTCTCAGTTGTAGAGTAATTAAGTAGTGCTTTATTCAAGGTTCTGCTGGTATAGTAAATGGCATGGAAAACTTTCCATGCCGCTGTCCCAAAACTGCTCCAACGACATAGTCGTTGGCATCACACATGAGCTCCAAGGGCTCATTCCAATTCAGTGCTATGACTATGAAGGCATTAATCAATTTCTCCTCAAGTTCCTGAAATGCTCTCAAAAAAGAATCATAAAATACAAAACTGGCATTATGTTTTAACAACAAGCACAAAGGTTTAGCAATTTTTGAAAAATCTTTAATAAAACACTGGTAAAAACTGACATGTCCTAAAAAACTCCGTATACCTTTTACACTTGTTGGAGGCAGCAATTGCTTGATTACCTATACTTTTTCTCGGTCGACTTCTAATCCTCTCTCGGTTACCTTTTGCTCGAGAATAATGCCTTCATTTACCATGAAATGACATTTTCCCAGTTTAGCACTAGGTTCGTCTCAATGCATCTCTTTAAGACTTGCTCCAAACTATTAATGCATTCCTCAAATGTTTTGCCAAAAACTGAGAAATCATACATGAATACTTCCATATTGTTCTCTATCATATCAAAAAAATTGTCAGCACATTACAAAGGTTGAATGACATCCTTCTAAAAGCAAACGTCCCGTAAGGGCACATGAACGTGGTCTTCTCTTAATCATCAGAGGCAATGGCAATCTGATTATAACCTGAATAACCATCCAAAAAATAGTCGAAAGCTTTGTACCAACCTATCTAACATTTGGTCGATGAAAGGCAATAGGAAGTGGTATTTCCTTGTGGCACTGTTCAGCCTTCTATAATCCATACACACTCTCCATTCGGTGATGGTCCTGGAGGGAATCATTTTAGCTTCACTGTTTTGTACCATGATCATGCCACCTTTCTTTGGCATGTATTACACCAGGCTAACCCATGAGATATCCGAAATAGGATAAATGATCCCAGTATCAAGCCATTTTATGATCTCTTTCTTAACTACCTCTTTCATGCTTGAGTTTAGTCTTCTCTGACCTTCAATGGTCTTACCATGGCACTCCTCTAAAATGATCTTGTGCATGAAAATGGTTGGGCTAATACCTTGGATGTCTGCCAAGGTCCAACCCAATGCTTTCTTATAATTTCTTAATATTGCCAGCAATCTCTCCTCCTAATCATTAGTGAGATCAGTGACAATGATCACTGGTAGAGTTAAGTGTTTACCTAGATAAGCATACTTCAATTGATTTGGAAGTGGCTTCAGCTCCAACTCTGGTGGTTCCTTAATTGATGGTTTAGGTTCTTTTATCTATTTGTCGGCCAACTATAGAGGCTCAAAATAACTTACATCTTCAGCCTCTACGGCCGATACCTTAGGTTCTTCAAATAGTTCAGCTATGCCATCAAGCATGATGGCATTAAATTTTGTATCCTGGCATAACCGTGGCATGTCCATAGTATAAATGGACTCTATCATCTCATCGGCTTGACATTCATCAGGTTCATCTGCACATTTCAAATCTTGAAACACATTAAAAGTAACATGATGGTTTTTCATACGCATTGTTAGTTCCCCTTTATGAACATCAATATGAGCCCTACCCGTGGCAAGGAATGGCCTACTAAAATAATCAGAACATTAACATCATCCTCATAATCCAAAATGATAAAATTAGCTGGAAAGATAAATTTGTTTACCTTCACCAACACATCCTCAATCTTACCCTTGGGATGCACATAGGATCGGTCTGCCAGCTGGAGTGTCATGGTGGTAGGTCTTGCTTCTATGCCAAGCTTTTTGAAAACTAAAATTGGCATCAAGTTGATGTTGGCTCCCAAGTCACATAATGCCTTGCCCATAAATTTGTTACCAATTGTGTGAGGAATAGTGAAACTTCCCGGATCTTTCAGCTTTGGTGGCAATCAGTTTAGGATCATGGCACTGCATCCCTCAGTGAGAGCGATAGTTTCAAAGTCTCCCAACTTTTTCTTTTTGGACAGAATGTCCTTCATAAAGTGTACATAGTTGGGTATTTGCTCAAGGGCTTCTACCACTGAATGTTAATTTTTAACTGCTTAAGAACTTCCAAGAAGTGCTTAAATTTCTAGTCCTGCTTGTGCTTTTGAAGTGTTTCTAGAAATGGTGGCGATGGATAAACATATGCTGGCGCTGCTGGCTTTGCCGAGGTAGTGCTGGCATCTGGTTTGGCATTAGTATGCTGTTTGGCCTTATTCTGTTTGTCATCAATGTTGCATCATGTTTGGCATTGTTGCGCGTAATAAGTGGTACGGAATTGTGCAAGTATACACGTCGCAAGTTATAGTATAAAAGATATCATCTCCACAGAGATTGGTGCCACTTCAAGAATCTAATCTCTTGCATTGTAAAAAGTAAAAGCACAAATAGAAGATTATAGGAGTTTAACTAATAACTAAACTAGAAAGCAATAAAGTAAAAGAAAGATGAGATCAAATAAGAGAGATAGGCCGGGTTACCGTGAGTTGAGGTGTGATAGCCGATTGGATCGTCTTGGTAAAAGAGTGCAAGGGCAACTCAGTTGCCGTGACAACTTGCACAACGGGGTTGCCTTGGAAACTAATCGATGGTTGCCTGGGTGACTAGTTGGGCAACTACTTGGGAATCTGGGCAGCAACCTTCAAGGATCAGCAAAATGTTCTTTAATTGTTTCTTCTTATCCCTAAGTCGAAACTCTAGCTACTTGTGCATGCCTTGATAATACACCCCTGCGTGAATCAAGGGTGAACAACAACCAATCTTGCGCTCTTCTTAGCTGTTGAAATCCTTAACTTATTCCTAAGCCGGATTAATCTTCACCATCAATAGATTGAATAAAGATCATATTCATTCGTTTCTTGAATCTAACTCTCCCTATATTAGATAAATAGACGAAGTTACAAGATCCTCTCCCAATTCACTCGCAAACAAGAATAAGAACCAAGAATGAATAAACCTTGAATAGAAAAGTGCAAACTCGTATTACCTAAACAAAATCCAATAGTTTCTCACAACCACAAGACACAATAACCTTAGCCAAATAGATTTAGTTCATGGCTAGGTTCAAAAGAAACACAAGATAAAGAATCCCTAGCATGAACCTAATTGAACAAGAAAGAAAAAGATGAAGAATGGATGGAGCTTTGTCGAAATCCTCCTTGCCCTTGATGTTGTCAAAAGTTCTCTTCTCTCCCCTTTAGAGTTTGTCGAAATTTCTCTCTTCTCTTCTTGCCCAACTCTCTTTGACGACTTGATCCTTTAAATAGGAGATGGCTAGGTCAAAGTCCTACTTTGAGGAGGAAGTTAAGTTGGAATTAAATTATCTTTAAAGAATATAATTCTTTATTATAATTATATTCCTTCTAGAAATTCTCCTATCTTCTTGGAATTTAATTCTTCTTTAACCTCTTCATGGAAATTAAACTCCTTTGGGATTTAGCTTTGCTCCACATCATCTTGGGCTTGTCTAGTCATCAATTTCGACTACCATATCACCTTATTCTTTGTCGACAATTGTCCTGGCAACTGACTCAGCGTCTCCTTCATGCATTGCCCTGGAAACTAGCTCGGCATCTCCTTCATGCATTGCCCTGGCAACTAGCTCTAGCCTTGCTTTGGCAAGTGATCCTGCACATACACACAAAACACACCAAAGCAACATCTTTTCCCACAAAAACAACCAAGTTATGCAATCAAGCTCAACGATGGAAAGAAATATGGATTAATACATGAATGACTAATTATGTAACTAATATGAGCCTAAGTCTAACAATAATATGAGTAAAAAGGGTAAGCCAACTAGTACTTTTGAACACTTATCACACCCCCAAACTCGAACTATTGCTTGTCCTCAAGCAATGCAAACTAATAATTACCTGCCAAGACTTCAATTTTCACAAACATAGCTTTGAACTTGATTTCAATTCTCAGAACCGGGCACAAAGTATGATTGGCTTTTCATTTTTTGGAAAACTTAGGAGTTACTCAGAATCAAACAATAATGCTTGTGAGTGTGTGCGGAGTTGTGTACAAGTTGATTTTTCGGATTCTATGCAAACAAGAGGTTTTCAAATTACTTCATTGGGTTCTTTTTAACGTGTTTTAACTAGATCTGGTTTCGGGCACCTCTAGTGTTTTGTTTTTAGTTTCCTTAAGTTAATTAATTTATTCGACTAGAGCCGGTTTCGGGCACCTCTTGCGATCCATTTTTTAGCACATGCTAGAGCCAATTTCGGGCACCTCTAGCATTCACCCAATTTTTATTCTAATCCCCCAATTTGTTTAATTATCAATTTAAGTTCACTAGAATTCCTTAAATCAATCAAACCACAACAGTGTTTCATCAAATTTAGCATCATACTAAAATTCTAAGTTTTTCCATGGTTATCCTAGAATAAAAATTCTATCAATTAAGTGCATTGGCAAAGTCATCATCGGATATTCATCAAATCTAGGCAATTATTGTTCCAACTAAAGGCATGGCAAGCAATTTATGTATCCTGAATGCAATACTTAAGATGAATGTAACTAAACATGGTAACTACTAATAACAATCCCCCCAAACTCGAGTGAGGCATTGTCCTTAATGCATGCATTAAAGAAAAATAAAATGCAAATGAGGACTTACTCTGAGAGTTCATCGTCGTGGATAATTAGTTTCCTTTTGGTCGGTGTCTTGATTCTCTTGCTTGAACGTGATGGTCGTTTCCTTGTTGCCGATGGTGGAATCGATCCTCGTACGGGGTTATCCTCATCGTCCTCTTCATCAATGTCATTGGCTTTTCGCTTGGAGGATTCAATTGGTGCGGTCTTTGTTGGTGCAATGGAGGACTCGTCCGAATCTGAAAAATCAGACAATGATTTCGTACGAGTTGATTCGGGCATAGGTATTTACCTTTGGCTTTTGTAGTGGTTGCCGGGATGTCTTTAGCTTTGGTTGCCGTGGCATCTTCAGGGTTGGTTGTCATGGCATCATCTGTTGCGGTTGCCATGGTGACTGTTTTATTGGTTGCCTGGGCAAGGATCTCAGCAGGAAAGATTGGGAACGACATGCGACTGTCCGGGTATTTTTCTAGGATGACTTGGGTGATGGCATTGTTGTGCCACTTCATGTACCGCATGAACATTAGTTGCCGGTCTTCAATTTGCCTTAGGTGGCTCGCCAATGGTTGCAAGAGTGCTTCAAAGTGTCCCGGGGTTGATGGCCGAGTTGCCCGGCGTTAGGTGCTTGGGCATTAGGGATTGCCGGGGTGACAGGAGTTGCTGCGGCAATTGGAGGCCTTGAGGATTTTTCTGGTGCCTCTCCCATTAGCTTTCGGATTTGTGCTTGATTCCAACCAGACTTTGGTAGGGCCTTTTCATCGGTGGACTCACTTGGGACATGCATCTCCTTGCAAAGATTAGAAATTATGCAAGGGAAGAAAAGAGAACCCTTATCTTTTGAGCTACATACAAAAATCTTATCACAAATAATTTTTCCAATGTTAATGATGCGATTATGCAAAATAGAATGTATGAGCAAAAGATGTGGTATATCAACGGTAGTATTGTGTGTGGAGGGCATTAAAGAAGTTTTAAAAAACTTATTCCATAGTTTTGCCTCGGGTTTAAGCCAAAGGCGATTTACTGTGCCCTTGTATTTATCGTCGTTCCAATGAGTTCCCGGTTGAGTGAGTTCTTGAAGCACCTTGTCGAGTTGCTTGGGCATGATTTGATCAACAAAGGCTTGATGCTCGTCCTTCTCAATGTAAAGCCCGTAAAAGGTGTTGATGTTTTCGGGGCTTATGAGTATGGCCTTGTCACGAACAAAAACATAAGGATTATCCGGGTTAGGTGAGTGAGCATAGAATTCTCTTACCCATGAGATGTTACCCGGTTCCGATTGATGGCAAAATATTTGCCACTTTTGATGTGCAATCCTCTCGAAGATGAATGGTTCAAGGTCGAAATCTTGATGAGAGTTAGAGTATTCAAAGCCTTGTTCTTCGTAAATCTTCCTGCTTTCAAACTTGGAGTGAAATCTTTCTTGAACCACTGGTGTAGCAAACTTCTTGTATCTTGGTTCTTTGGAGGAACTTGGATGAACCAAAAATTTAATTTTGGATGCCATGGATGATCTTGGTTGTGAGTTTTGAAAAAAAAAGAAAAGAAAATAAAATAAACTAAAGAGTTGCAAGATGAAAAGTAGGAATAGGTTTCTTGGAAGTTAAGGGTGATGGGTTATATAGAAAATATAGGTAGTAAATATGGTGGGTGGGATTAATTTTGGATAGAAAATAAATGGGGTTTCGTTTTAGGGGAAGGGTGACGGCTAGGGGGTTTAATTAGGGTAAGTTGGAGGCTTTTTATAAGCCTTAGATTCAGCCTATTAATTTCCTTGTTGAAGCTGTTTTCCTTTTTGGATCAAAATTTCTCTTTATCTTGAACTCTTTTCCTAAAATTCAAAGACAAATCAAAAAGACAAATCAAATAAAAAAAATAAATAAAATCAAACATAAACTTAAAAAGATAAAAAAAATAAAAAATAAATCTAAAAAATATAATAATAATCGAAAATAAAATAATTAGTTCAAAAATAAAAAAAAATAAAAAAATAATTAGAAATAATAAAAATAAAAAATAAAAATAAAATATCGAAAGGAGAGCATGCCCATGCATCTCCTAGGTTGACCACTTTTTTGTTACGTTCCACATGGGCACCATTGTAGTACTTTAATCTTTGTCCATTAACTTTGAATTCATGTTTATCAGTGATGGACTTGATTATCACGACACCATGGGAGAATGGTTTGATAACTTCGAATGGTCCTGACCATCTTGATTTCAGCTTTCTCGGGAAAAGTTTTAGCCGAGAGTTGAATAAGAGAACTAGTTGCCCTGGCGTGAATTGTCGCGGCAATAGTTTCTTGTCATGCCATTACTTTGTTTTCTCCTTGTAGATTCGTGCATTGTTATAGGCGAGTGCATAGAATTCTTCTATCTCGTTGAGGTCCAACAAACGCTTTTGTCATACACTTTCCCAATCCATATTCACGGTCTTCATTGCCCAATATGCCTTGTGTTCGATTTCCATCGGTAGATGGCATGTTTTGCCATAGACAAGTCAGAAGGGGGACATACCTAAGGGTGTTTTGAATGCAGTGCGATATGCCCAAAGTGTGTCATCTAGTCTTAATGACCAATCATTCCTAGAGGGATTTACAACTTTCTCGAGTATACCCTTCAATTCCCGGTTTGAAATTTTTGCTTGCCCGTTGGTCTGTGGGTGATATGCCGTGGCAATCTTGTGTGGTACGCTGAAGCATTGCAACATCTTGGCAATAAGTCTGTTGTTAAAATGCTTGCCTTCGTCACTGATAATTGCTCTTGGTATCCCAAACTGTGTAAATATGTTTTTCTGCAAGAATCGTTGCACGGTCTTGGAATCGTTGTTGGGAACTGGAACTGCCTCAACCAATTTAGACACGTAGTCAACGGCAAGTAGAATGTAGAGGTTGCCGAATGAAGATGGGAAAGGTCCAATAAAATTGATCCCCCACACATCGAATAATTCCACCTTGATGATGTTTTGGAGCGGCATCTCATGTCGTCTAGAAATATTGCCCGTCCTCTGGCAACGATCACATTGCTTGTAAAAGTCTTGGGCATCTTTGTACAATGTTGGCCAATACAAACCGGATTGCAACACTTTGCCTTCGGTACGAGTTCCTCCAAAATGTCCTCCACAAGGTGAAGAATGGCATTGCCGGAGTACATTCTGTTGCTTATCTTTAGTGACACATCGGCGTATAACCTGATCTGCACATTGTTTAAACAAAAGAGGCTCGTCCCAAAAGTAATGCTTAGCATCATGGCGGAATCGCTTCTTCCCTTGGTGAGTAGGACCATAAGGTAAAATACCATAAACAAGGAAATTAACTAAATCCACGTACCAGGGTATTGCCGAGGCATGTGCTGCCATGGAGACTACTCCCAAAATTGCTGAGGCGTGCGCGTCAAGGGCTGCCGAAGCATCGAGGGTTTCCGAGGCATGCGCATCCATGGTTGCTAAGGCGTGTGCGTCAAGGGCTTCTGCAGCGTCGAGAGTTGCCGAGGCGTGCGCGTCAAGGGCTGCCAAGGCGTCAAGGGTTGCCAATGCAACTAAAAGTTGCTCATCCGGGAATGCATCTTATATCTCTAGATCCGTGTCCTCCTCCCTATTACATTCTAAACGTGATCGGCCACTTGATTTTTTGTTCCTTTCCTGTCCTTAATTTCAATATCAAATTCTTGTAAAAGTAATATCCAACGAATCAAACGAGGTTTGGCATCCTTTTTAGCAAATAGATATTTGATTGTCGAATGGTCTGTATGAACAATTACCTTTGTACCAATCAAATAGGATCGGAACTTGTCAAATGCAAAAACTACAGCTAGTAGCTCTTTCTCCGTTGTTGTGTAATTCACTTGAGCACTATTAAGAGTTTTACTAGCATAGTATATCACATGGAAGGTCTTACCTGTGCGTTGGCCTATGACTGCTCCTAAATTAAAAATCACTTACATCACACATGAGCTCAAAAGGTAGTGTCCAATCTGGTGGAACGACAATGGGTGCCGAGGTAAGCTTTTCCTTTAGGGTTTCGAATGCTTGGGTGCCAGAATCATCAAAATTGAAGACTTTATCCTGTTCAAGCAAATTGCACAAGGGTTTAGTGATTTTAGAAAAAAATATGAATAAACCTCCTGTAAAAACCCGCATGTCCAAGAAAGCTTTGAATTCCTTAAACCGAACTTGGTGGGGATAATCCCTCGATCACATCCACCTTGGTTTGTCTACTTCAATTCCCTTGGATGAAATCTTGTGGCCGAGAACTATTCCTTCATCTACCATAAAATGGCACTTCTCCCAATTGAGGACTAAATCAGTTTCTTTACATCTTGCCAACACATTCTCTAAATTGCCGAGGCAGCTGTCGAAGTCATTACCAAAAATTGAAAAATCATCCATGAAGATCTCAAGGAAGTCTTTGACCATGTCTGAAAAGAGTGCCATCATGCATCTTTGGAAGGTTGCCGGGGCGTTACACAATCTGAACGGCATCATTCGGAAAGCATAAGTACCGTATGGGCATGTGAATGTTGTCTTTTCTTGATCTTCTGGTGCTATGGCAATTTGATTGTAACCTGAATAACCATCAAGAAAACAATAAAAGGGTTTACCTGCAAGACGGTCAATCATTTGATCAATAAAGGGTAATGGGAAGTGATCTTTCCTAGTGACTTTGTTTAGCTTTCGATAATCCATACAAACCCTCCAACCTGTCACAGTCCTAGTTGGAATGAGTTCATTGTTTTCATTACTTACCACCGCTATACCTCCCTTTTTTGGTACACATTGTACCAGACTTACCCATGTATTATCAGAGATAGGGCATATAATGCCAGCATCAAGCCACTTGATGATTTCTTTCATTACAACCCCTTTCATGGCATGATTCAGTCTCCTCTGGGCCTCAATTGAAGGTTTGTGATCATCTTCCAACAAAATCTTGTGCATGCACACTGCTAGGCTAATTCCCTTCAAGTCGGTAATTGTCCACCCTATTGCCTTCTTGTGTAGCATCAACATTTTGATCATCTTCTTTTCTTGCTCAGGATGTAACTTAGAAGAAATAATTACAGGCAATGTATTATCAATTCCTAAGTATGCATATTTTAGTTGCTCTGGCAACTATTTCAACTCAAGAATCGGTGGTTGTTCAATAGAGGGCTTTTCGAGCTTACCTTCCTTACCTGAGTAATCTAGTGGTTTAAAGTATGTACCTGGTCGATTGTCTATTCAATTTGCCTCTTTTTGTTGTTCCTCATTGACCGGTTCTTCATACTCCTCAAGTTCCTCTTAATCGGAAATGTAGTTGCCGAGGTAACTAAATTCCCGTCGAAGTTAAACTCTGCCGTGGCATGAAGAAGTTGGCATTCTTCTAGATTATCGGCATGCCTTAGTGTTTGGAACATATTTAATTTAACTTGCTGGTCATTCACCCTCATTGTGAGTTCCCCCTTTTCAACATTGATCAAGGTTCTCCCTGTTTCTAGAAATGGTCTCCGAGAATGACAGGTGCTTGCTCATCTGCTTCACAATCCAAAACAATAAAGTCAGTGGGAAAAATAAATTTATCAACTTTTACCAGCATGTCTTCGATTTTTCCCTCTAGATGCACATAAGATCTATCGGCTAGCTGTAGCATAACTGTTGTAGGTCTTGGCTTCTCGATTCCTAGTTTCTAGAAAACCGATTTAGGCATCAAGTTTATGCTAGCCCCAAGGTCGCATAATGCTTTCCCGACATAGTGGTTTCCAATGGAACAGGGTATTGTGAAACTTCCGGGATCCTTCAACTTAGGTGGCATACGATTGTGCAACATGGCCATGCATCCCTCTGTTGTGGCAGCTGTTTCAAACTCTCATAGGCCTTGTTTTCTTGGACACAATGTCTTTAAGAAACTTGGCATAGTTCGGCATTTGTTCAATTGCTTCCACCAATGGCAAGTTGATGTGGACTTGCTTTAGGATATCAAGAAACTTATTGGATTGATATTCTTGCTTTTGTCGCTTCAACCTTTGTGGGAATGGTGATGGAAGTCAGATATCTTCGATCCTTTCATTGGTTTGGAACCTGATTGATGGCATTACCGGGACAACTGGAGTTGCCGAGGCATTATCAACTAGGGTAGCCGAGGCATGCTTATCGCAAGTTGCCGAGGCATGCTTATTGCCGGTTGTCACGACAATTCCTGGTTCAACATCTGAGGCTTTGCCTCTAGGTTCGTCTTGATCTTTTTGTGGAGATTTGTTTGATGAGCGGGCTTGAGCCTCTTTAAGTTGTTTGCCACTTCTAGTGGTGGTCGCCTTATATTACTCATACTTCAGTATCTCTAGGTAAACCTCCTTGCGGTCTAGTATTCAAGTTTTGAGCAAATTGTCCGACTTGATTTTCCAATGATTTGATTGCCGCCTCTTGTTTTGTAATCTCATCTCGGTCCTGTTAATAAAAGCATCAGTTCTTTTTATGAAGTTACTATTCTCAGCCATATAAGATTCAGTTTTCATCATAAAAGCATTTTGAGAATTTTCCAAAAAACTAGATGTTGTCGGTTGTTGCTGCGACAACTGTTGCCGTGGCATATTCTGCTAGAATCCCGATGCTTGTGCATTCTGATTGTTCTAGTTTAGAGCATTGTTGGGATTACTCCATGAAAAATTTGGGTGCTTCTTCCAAGCTGGATTGTATGTATAGGACATCACATTGTTGTTTCGGTTGTAATTCCCCACATAGAAGCTGGATTTCGGATTCTGCATACATTCAGAAGAATCATGGTTACCTCCACATAACTCACAAAAAGAATCCATTACCTTGACCTCATGTGTGTTGTTTGGTTTCTGCATGTTCTGGACCATCTTGGTTAAAGTGGCCAATTATGCCGAAATTGAGTCTGATGATCCTAGTTCATGTATTGTGGCTTGGCGTCTAACTCCTCATCTTCTAGTAGAAGAGAATTGATAATCATTCTTGGAAAGCCTGTTTAGAATTTGCATTGCTTCCTTCGGCGACTTATCTAGCATCATCCTTGTTGGTGTATTCACGGTGTTGTAAAACATTGTTACTTGTGTCCACACTAGGAATCCGTGTAGGGGGCATTTGTGTTGAAGTTCTCTATATCGCTCCCAACCGTCGTACATAGATTCATCATCTGCCTACCGAAAAGAAGTAATATCGTTATAAAGCTTATCAGTCAAATTTGTAGGATTAATCCGAGCAAGGAAATCATGACAAAGATCGGTCAAAGATCCTATTGATCCGGCAGGAATACTATTCAACCATGCTTTCACCCTATCCCTCAGTGAATAGGGGAATAATCTTAATCGTACAACATCGGGGGTGACTCTGTGTATTTTGAACGAGTTGCAAATCTCGAGGAAAGATTTAAGATGTTGTTGTGCATCTTCAGTTGCGGAGCCGCCAAATTGACCAATTGTGTTGATCATATTAAACATCATCGATTTCAACTCAAAGTGGTCGGCTTCAATTTCAGGTGCGACAACTCCTGGATTAAGTCCATCAAGATCTTCTTCAAGATAGTCTCAAATAGTTATGTTTCGTGCAAGAATCACTCCTCCTCCTGCTGGAACATCTTGATTCATATTGCCGTCTTGATTAGCCATTGGTACTCTTAAGCTTCGCCTAAGTCTTTGTAAGGTTCGTTCGATTTCTGGATCAAAGGGATATTCTGGTGTAATCGGTCTCGCCCTGGTCATATACCAATGTAAAACCAAAGTTTGTTAGCCCTTTGAATTTTAAACAAGAAAAATAAAAAGTGCAAGAAAATAAAAACAAAGTCGCTTTTACCAATCCCCGGCAACGGCGCCAAAATCTTGTTGTGCGTAATAAGTGCTACGCAATTGTTCAAGTATACACATCGCAAGTTATAGTATAAAAGATATCATCTCCATAGGGATTAATGCCACTTCAAGAATCTAATCTCTTACACTGTAAAAAGTAAAAACACAAATAGAAAATTATATGAGTTTAACTAATAACTAAACTAGAAAGCAATAAAGTAAAAGAATAGATGAGATCAAATAAGAGAGATAGGCCAGGTTATCGTGAGTTGAGGTGTGATAGCCGATTGGATCGTCTTGGTAAAAGAGTACAAGGGCAACTCAGTTGCCGTGGCAACTTGCACAACGGGGTTGCCTTGGTAACAAATCGATGGTTGCTTGGGCGACTAGTTGGGCAACTACTTGGGCATCTGGGCAGCAACCTTCAAGGTTCGACAGAGCATTCTTCAATCGTTTCTTCTTATCCCTAAGTCGAAACTCTAGCTACTTGTGCATGCCTTGATAATACATCCCTGCGTGAATCAAGGGTGAAAAACAACTAATCTTGTGCTCTTCTTAGCCATTGAAATCCTTAACTTATTCCTAAGCCGGATTAGTCTTCACCATCAATAGATTGAATAAAGATCATATTCATTCGTTTCTTGAATCTAACTCTCCTGATATTAGATAAATAGATGAAGTTACGAGATCCTCTCCCAATTCACTCGCAAACAAGAATAAGAACCAAGAATGAATAAACCTTGAATAGAAAAGTGCAAACTCTTATTACCTAAACAAAATCCAATAGTTTCTCACAACCACAAGACACAATAACCTTAGCCAAATAGATTTAGTTCATGGCTAGGTTCCAAAGAAACACAAGATAAAGAATCCCTAGCATGAACCTAATTGAACAAGAAAGAAAAAGATGAAGAATGGATGGAGTTTTGTCGAAATCCTCCTTGCCCTTGATGTTGTTGAAAATTCTCCCTTCTCTCATCTCTAGAGTTTATCGAAATTTCTCTCTTCTCTTCTTGCCCAACTCTCTTTGATGACTTGATCCTTTAAATAGGAGATGGCTAGGTCAAAGTCCTCCTTTGAGGAGGAAGTTAAGTTGGAATTAAATTATCTTTAAAGAATATAATTCTTTATTATAATTATATTTCTTCTAGAACTTATCCTATCTTCTTGGAATTTAATTCTTCTTTAACCTCTTCATGGAAATCAAACTCCTTTGGGATTTAGCTTTGCTCCACGTCATCTTGGGCTTGTCTAGTCGTCAATTTCGACTACCATATCACCTTATTCTTTGTCGACAATTACCCTGGAAACTAGCTCGGCATCTCCTTCATGCATTGCCCTGGCAACTAGCTTGGCATCTTCTTCATGCATTGCCCTGGCAACTAGCTCTAGCCTTGCTTTGGCAAGTGATCCTGCATATACACACAAAACACACCAAAGCAGCATCTTTTCCCACAAAAACAACCAAGTTATGCAATCAAGCTCAACGATGGAAATAAACATGGATTAATGCATGAATGACTAATTATGTAACTAATATGAGCCTAATTCTAACAATAATATGAGTAAAAAGGGTAATCCAAATAGTACTTTTGAACACTTATCAGGCATCATTGTTGGAATTGGTTCTGGCACTGGTACTGGCATCATCTGTTTTAATTTCCTCTTTCTCTGCTTCTCTGGGCTTGTTTGCCAGCACTGGCTTTTCACTTTGGCAGTTAATTGGATGCTTGGAAGCCATCTCCGCCTCGCACTGTTTACCACTTTGAAGGGTTATGACCTTGCATTGCTTATTGCCTTTATGCCGAGCATCTTCAGTGTCACTTGGCAAGGCTCTTTGTGGTCGATTGTTAGTACATTTGCAAGTTGTCCAATTTGAGTTTCCAAGTTTCTCACTATTGCTGCCAAACTCTAGACTGCGACATCATTCTTTTCCATGTAATCATTGGGAAGACCTCATTGGTTGAATCATTTCCTTTGCTGGTAATTGTTTTGAGCTCTCTGTGGCGCGGCATTTTGATAAAATGCTGGCATGGCATTGCCATTGAATGCTGGCATGACATTGTTATTCTACCTTTGGGCATTCTGGCGTTGTTCATAGTGCTGGTTACCTCATTGATTTCCCCAAGCTAAGTTAGAGTGCTGTCTTCAACCTACATTATAAGTATTGGAGTTAGGATTATAGTAACGATTAGCATTCCCAACAAAATTTACCGATTCAAGATTCGCAGAGCATTTATCCACATAATTATTCTCTCTACAAATTGTACAGAAGGGGGGTCTAATGCTTTAACTTCTTGAGACTCGTTGTTCTTTTGAAACGTTCTCACCATGGTGGTGAGGTTGGAAATCTCGGCATGAATGGATGTTATTTCATCAACCTTCAATTTCTCACTGGCTTTGGTTCTGGTCGTGAATCTGGCAATAGGATATTCAAAGTCATTAATTGCAATTCTTTTAAGAATATAAACAGCCTCTAAATACTTCTTATCTAGCAAGGAACCAACTACTGAAACATCAACAACAATCCTTGTTTGTGCATTCAATCCGTTGTAGAAGGTCTAAATTTGGGTCTAATTCGGGAATATGTGCATAGGACACCTTCTCAACAGATCTTTAAATCTCTCCCAGGCAATATATAATGTTTCATTATCAGCCTGCCTGAATGTAATAATCTCACCATGTAGCTTGGTAGTGAGTGTTGGCGGCTGAAATCATGTCAAGAACTTCTAGCATAGGTCTGCCCGTGAAGTGATTGAGCCAGGTGGCAAAGAATTGAGCCAAGCCTTGGCTCTATCTCGCAAGGAAAAAGTGAATAACCTTAACTTCACAGTGTCTCCAGATACTCCAATTTGTTGGAATAATTAACAAATCTCCATGAACTACTTCAAATGTGGCCTGGGATCTCTAGTAAGTGCTCCATTAAATTGACCTATATTCAAAATATTTTGAATCATTACCGGCTTAAGTTCAAAACTTGGTTCATTTACCTCTGTGCCAACAAGTTTTGACATTAAATTGTCAATGTTTGGTGCCGAATATTCTTTAATAGGTCTCTCTTCATTGATAATTGGGACAACAGGTGGTGTTGGCATCTCATTGTTATGTAGATTGCCTTCATTTTTTGCCGCATCATTCTATCGATTATCTTGATTATTCATCTCTCAGAATCTTATCTTTAACCTCCTCAAGGTTCTCTCAATTTCTGAATCGTATGGCCACTCGTCCACCACAAGGTGGCTTTTGGTGATACACTGAGTAAAAAAACAAAAGTAAAATAAAATTAAAAGAAAGACAAGTAAAAACTTAAAAATAATCAACTCCGTTGTAATCCCTGGCAACGACGCCAAAAACTTGTAGACTCTTTAGAAGAAGTGTGTTATGAATGCTGGCAAAAGGGGCAAAACGTATGTATTAGTAAAACAGTGCCAAGATGAATCTTTTGAGTGCAAGTATACATGGTCTGCAAGCAATACAATAGTTAAGCTGAGTATTGATCCCACAGAGATTGACTTGGAATTTGATTGTTTAATTGTTACTTGCCTTGGAAGAAAAGAAGATTTGTTTTGGAATTGATTTTAAAACTAAAGAAAAGAAATAAAAGTAAAATAAAGTAAAGACGTTGGCAAGGAGAGTGTTTTAATGAATGATGAGCGTTGTCAGGGAATACATGGTTTTTAAGGTATTCATGCCGTGCTGACCTTTAATGTCAACCTGTCTTGGCATTGTTTGCCGAGCAGATTCAAAATTAGCAAAGCCTCTCTCGGTGGTCATTTCCCTAAGCCGATCGTATAAAAACCCCTATATCTCTATAGTGTAAGTTTTTAAATAAGCCGATTTGATTAAGAACCAATCTATACTCCTAAGGGGTAGATATCACTTCCGAAGTAAGTTCATCTACTTGAACGACTCCTCTCGAAGCTTCTCTCCTTAGTATTCAACAACTCAATCGTTGCCACCCCAAGTCTGTTAAGACATTAAGGAGAAATAGGCCAACAGGGCTAGCTCTCTCTTGCCAGAGTATTTAGGAAAAATTCAAGTATGCTAAATAGAAAAACTTTGCCGAAACATATTTACCATTAAAGAAACTAATGCACAAAATCAACGTTTAAAGAAAACATCCCCAACCAATTTAAGAAAATTAGTTCATGGTTGGGGTTTCTATCCAAAAACTAAAATCGCTTAATATCATCAAATAAAAACCAAATAAACTAAGAGAGTGTGTAAGAAGGCAACCTTTTCTCAATTTGATCTCCAATGTGCCGTCCTTTATGTGCTTGCTTGATGTCTTTTATATAGGCATGCGTGGGAGACCCTAGGATAAGCCTTAGGGTTTTAATTTGGGTAGGTTAATGTTTATTATCATCTTAGCTGCACTTTGAATCCTAGGACTGACATCATCTTGACTAGGGCTAACGTCCTTAGTCTTTGATCTTTCGCTAGCTGAGCTCGGCATCATTCGATCCATCTGTTCCAGACCATCTTGGCATCCGATGTTTTTGCCATCCTATTTTTTCGGAGCTTGATCAAGTGCTATTTTTTCACAGTCTGATCTGGTCCTATTTTTTAGGTTGGTGTTACCAAGGATGCCTGGCATTGGTCTTTTGATCCTCTTGCTTCCTGCTCCTGTGCTACTCTTTCATGCATGTAATGATGCCAACGAGCAACCCTTCACACTAGCAAAGCACAAAAATTCCCTATTTCCTAATTCCTTGTGCAAATGCATGAATTTAACAACTAAATGCAACTAAATGTACTTAAAGGGCTAGCAAAGGCTCTGTAAAATAAGCATAAAAACAATACTTTTGAGGAGTTAACATGCAGACATACATATAAACATCTATGAGGGCATATAAGTAATCACACATATATATGTTTACACTTACGGATGACTTTCCGGGGGCTGATGAAGTGATGATATAAGCAATGTAGCTTATGTAAGTAGCTTTAGTAATGTAGTTCTTTGGAGTTCTCAAGGTATGTAGACGGTGCTAGAGATCGGTTCTTGGAAGGTTGAAGTGTGCTAGTTTTGAAGCGGTAATAGACTGGAAGTCACCTAAATCGGTATCGGAGGTTTGTAGTTTTCTTGGTTTGGCAGGTTATTACTGTCAGTTTTTGGATGGTTTTTCGAAGATTACTGCTCTGTTGACCAAGCTGTTACAAAATAATGTCTATTTTGAGTGGATGAAGGATAGACAATGAGTCTTTGAAAGGTTGAAAGAGGCTTTGACACAAGCTCCAATCTTGATTCAGCTTGAATTAGGTGAGAAGTTTGTTGTTATAACGATGCGTTATGTGTGGGTTAGGGTTGTGTATTGATGCTAGAGGGTAAGTTTGTGGCTTATGCATCTAGACAGTTGAAGATGCACGAGCACAATTGTCATATGCATTACCCTAAGCTTGTCGCGGTTGTGGTTGCTTTGAAGATTTGGAGATTTTAACTCTACGGTGAGAAGTGCGATGTGTGTACATAGATCACAAGAGTTTAGATTATTTGATAACTCAAAAGGATTTGAATCTTAGGCAACATAGATGGTTGAAGTTGTTTAAGGATTATGATTTGTCGATTGAGTATCATCCGGGGAAGGCTAATGTTGTAGCCGATGCTCAGAGTAGGGAAGTTGTGGTGGAGTTGAGGGCGATGTTTGCACGGTTAAGTGTGCGTGGGATGAAGGCTTGTTGTTCGAGTTGTAGGTAAAATTATCTTTGTCACCGTTGATTAAGAAAAGTAACATTATGTTAATACATTGGGACGGAAATTCAGGTTTTCACTTTAATGATGATGGAGTGTTATGTTTAAAGGGTCGGATAGTGGTGCCTAGTGATGGTGAGTTGAGGCGTACTATTTTGACCAAGGCACATGCTAGTCTTTTTGCTATGAATCCCGGTAGTACCAAGATGTATCGAGGGTTGAAGGAAGAGTACTATTGGGTAGGTTTAAAGAAATATGTGGCCGATTTTGTTGCTAGATGCATGGTGTGTCAGCGTGTTAAGGCTGAACATCAGTTCCCCTCTGGGTTTTTGCAACCGTTGAGGATACCGAAATGGAAGTAGAAGAGAATCACCATGGATTTTGTGTCTGGGTGGTCGTTGATGTCCACTAAGAAGGATTTCATTTTGGTGATTGTGGATTGGTTTACAAAGTGTGCACATTTTGTGCCAGTGCATACGACGTATACCTTGGATAAGTTGGTGAATTTGTATATTGCTGAGATTATGCGTTTGCATGGGGTGCCTAAGTCCATAGTTTTGGATTGAGATCTACGGTTTACCGTGAGGTTTTGGGAGTGTTTGCATCGAGCTTTATGTACACGGTTGGAATTCAGTACTTCGCATCATCCTCAGACGGATGGTCAGTCTGAACGTGTGATCCAAGTCTTTGAGGTTATGTTGAGGTGTTGTATCATTGAGTTCCAGGAGACTTGGGAGAAACAATTGCCTTTGGTGTAGTTTGCTTATAATAACGATTGCCAGACTAGTATGAAAATGGCACCGTATGAGGCCTGATATGGTAGGAAGTGATGTACACCTTTTGTGTTGGGTTGAGGCTGGGGAAAACATGTTTATATACCGAATGTGTTGAAAGACTTGAATGAGAAAGTTAAGCTTGTGTTTGATCGCTTGAAGGCGGCCTCGGATCTCTATAAATCATATGTAGATTTTAAGCGTAGAGAGATTGAGTACACTATTGGTAATCGTGTGTTTTTAAATGTGTCACCTTAGAAGAAGGTGAAGCGGTTTAGACATAAGGGTAAGCTTAATTTGAGGTTCATTGGACCGTACGTGGTTGTGGAGTGTGTAGGTCCTGTTGCTTATCGTTTGAGATTACCTCCTGTGTTGGAGAAGATTCATGATGTGTTTCGTGTGTCGATGTTGCAAAGGTATCAGTCAAATCCATCGCATGTTATGCCGGCAGAGGATATTGAGTTGCAACTAAATTTATCCTATGATGAGGAGCCATAGAGATCATTGATTCTAGTAGTAAAGTTCTTCATGGCAAAACGATTGAGCTTGTGAAGGTGTTGTGACGACACGGTGGAGTTGGGGAGGCCATGTGGGAGAGTAAGGCGGACATCATGAAATAGTTTTCGCACTTTTTTCTTGGATAAAATTTTAAGGAAGAAATTTCCTAAGTGGGGGAGAGTTGTAAAACCTCAGTTTTGGGCCAAGGAGTTTTGGGGTGATTAGACTGTTTGGTGGACCGGATCAGAGATTCGAGTCGGATTTGGGATTTAAGTCAGAATAAATGTTTTTGAGTGAGAAAATATTTGGGGAAAATACCTAAAAATTATTATTTAATATATGAATATTTTTGGTAAAGTCAATTTTGAAAAATGGAATTCGAAAATGTGACATTTTGGCTAGTGACCAAAAACTATTTTTTAGTGATTGTTTTGTAAAGGGTCAAAACTTTGAATTTTTAAGGAGCTATTTGCACAAATTCTAATATCATAATTTTCTCCTTAATTGGCTATTTAAAATATTTAGGAAGAGTATAAATAGATTTGGGAAATTAATTTTATAATTAATTTTCTAAGCAAACTTACGTAACTAACTTTTCTCTAAAAGATTTTCTTTCAAATTCTCTTCAGCCAAACACTCTTCTTTTCTTCAAAATCTTTAGGTAACTTTTTATTTCCTTAATATTTTAATGTCAAATGAGTTCTTAACTGTTTCCTATCAAAATTTTATTATTTTAATCTTGTTTTCTCATGTAAATCAATACAATTAAGGAGGAAAGTCAACATTAGAGGTGAGCTTCATAATTCTCCTTTAATATATGGTTCTTTATTGAAATTCCTAAGTTATTGATCCTTTATAAATGTTTTCTAATGAGTTTCAATAATTTAATTATAGAAATTAGTTAAATCAAGGTTTAATTGGTGAGGTTTGGTGATTTTCGATTTGGATCTGTTTTGTTGGGTTCTTAATTGGTTTTAATCATGATTTTGATGTTATATAATGTTAACAAGTTGGTTTTAACATTGTTGTAGACACTAAATTTTGTCCGGGTTAAATTAAATGCTTGAAATAAAATAAATCCACATTACCCTTTTTTTTAAAATACCCAAAAACCTTACCTTATACTGTAAGCCCAAATTTTCATGGTCCATTATATATAATTTTATATAGTAAAAAAATATATACAAATAATAATAATAATAATAATAATAATAATAATAATAATAATAATCCCAACTCCTTACTCACCAAGGCTTGGTTATCATTGGATGAATCAATGCCTCATTCTCATTGGTTAAAAAAATTACTTGTTGATCAAGGTCTTAATATTCATTGGTTCTTATTTTAAGGGGACAAACCAAAAATATCCTTCATCACTATATAAATATAAATCCCATGAACCCTAAAAAAAACCACTACCCTATTTTTTCTCACATCATGCGGCACCCCCACTCCCATTTTTTCATCTTTCTTAAAACTATTAACCCCCGCTGCCATTTATTCCATGGTTTTTAAAAGACCCCCCCATTGTTTCCATTGTTTTAAAGACCTCACTGCCGTTTGCTTTTTTTTTTCTTTTTTAGACCATTTGTTTCCCTTATCCACTATAATTTTCCCTAATCGAAATTATTTTTTACCATTATTAAACCCTTGAGTCGAACTTCTCAACCCCAACAACAACATGTAGAATTTGGTTGATCGAGCATAAATATTTGGGTTTTGGGTACATTCTTCCCTTTTCTTTTTATTTATGTATAATCATTTTTTATAGTTCAATGAAAATTTGGATGATTTTATTGGTAACCATTGTTGTTTATTTTAGTCTCTTTTTATATGTTTTATTTTATTTTATTTTCTTGTGATATGTATGTTATTTTACTTGTTGAATGTTGTTTAATTTATTTTTGCTTGTATGTTACTTTATTATCATGATTTCATATTATCCCTTTTATAATATATTTTCTTGTATATGGTATATAATATATAATTAAAGTATATTTTCTTAAAAGTATACATGTGGTCTTTCATTTGGGTTTGGTTTAGAAGTTTAGGCGTTTTTATGTTTTGGGCTTAATGGTTTGGGCCTTCTTGTGTTTAAGGCTTGCTTAGTTTAGAAAGGCTTTGGGTTTGATAGATTAATTCTAGATTAGAATTAGGTAAAATTAATTTGATTAATTTAAAATCGTGTGCTCGTCTCATAGGGGCACGATCTTTAAATTAATTAAATTAATTTAGGCTTAGCTTAAAGCCTTAGATATATTAATGTTCAATTTGATTTAGTGAATTTAAATTTACCCTTGGCTTATTGGGATAAATGTTAAGTTCATTAAACTAATTGGGCATTTCTTAATTACTTTAATGATAAAATTAACATGGAGATTAAATTGACATTTAAATTAAAACCATGATTAATTAATTTGATTTACTTTAAATAGTATTCTTAGCTTATTTGGAATACTAATTTAAAATTAATCGAATTAATTATTATATCACAAGATAAATCATAATTTATTAGGATTCTCTAACCTTTTTAGGATTAAATAATTTAGGTTTAATATTAGATTCATCTAGTTATTAATTAGAACATTAATTGAATTCTCATAATTTGGGCCTTTTAGGTTAGGACCTTGGGTGGGTTTTTGTGTGTTTATCTTTAAGCCCTTACTTGTCATCCATTTTATTTGTCATCATTTGGCTCATTTGGTTTACATGTTAATTAATTTAAATCATAAAAAGAAATGTATTCATTAATTCTGATATTTGTGTCATAACAGTCCGAGCTTAAAGGATGTTGACCAAATATTTGAATTAATCCTTACCGACTCAAGGAAGAATTAAAACATGATAAAATCATTACATCATTATTTAACTACTTGCACCATGCATAAAGGTAACGTGCGGGATTCGAACCATAAACTAACACGGCAATCAGGCTTATATGATGTCGCTTTAGTCTATATCCGATGTATCGTCAACTTTATTAATTCAATGTCCAATTTATTTGAACCTACCAATTTTATAAAGCCCGTTCAATTAAGGTTGATTTTCAATTAAGGTTACCAAATTAAATTCCTTTCATATTTTGACAATTTCCTTCGATTAAAAGCAACAAATATTTTGGTACCGATTTCTGGGCGTGATGGGGGTGCTAATCCTTCCCTACACGTAACCAACTCCCGAACCCTTTTCAAAATGAATCTCTGGTTTTTTGGTGTCCGGCCTACCTTATCCAAGTGAAGAAAAAGAATTTTCAAAAGAAATCCCTTTAAGCCAAGATTACAAAGAGATGATTTTTTGGATAACCCTTAGCAATCGGACGAACTCGAATTTCAAACAAATTTTCAAAAAAAAAAAACGTCACTACAGCATGGTGACTCTGCTGGGGAAAAATTTTGTTTTTAAAACAAAATGAGAGTTAGGCCAAGAAAATATTTGTTATTTTTAATGATAGAAAATTGTTGGAATTTTAATCGATTCTAGTGAGGTTGACCCTTTCTTGAAAATATGACTACAATTGTACGGGCTTTGATAATTGTTGGTGTTCGAATTAATTTTTCATTTTATTTCTAAGGAATCACCGACATGTGTTGCATCATTATCATCAAGCTCTATACCTGAGCTCCATCCCTTAAGTGGGAGTGAAACGCCACATACCCACGTGAGTAGCCCTCCACGGGTCGGTAATTCACTTCCAGAATCCACACCTTTTGACACGTGAACAACCCTCAACGTCACTAGGTCGTGCTTTTCCTCGAACTGAAACCAATCGCAAGCTTGTAATGGGCCAGAATTGGGATTCTTGTTGCCTTAGTAGGTAATAAGATAGGTTCGGGTACCCTGATTAGAACTGAACCCATGTGTGTGAATTTAAGAAGCCTACCCCTATTAGAGCCATGTGGATAATCTTAGCGAACTATAACTCACACGGTTAGGGTTCTTCCTTTATGTGATTACCTTTCATTTATTTTCCTCGTATTTATCTCTTCTTCTTTTTTGAATTCATTATCCATCAGTTGACTAACCCTTTTCCTTGTCTTCTCTTTTTCCCTTTATACCTTTTTGTTTTGCATACTTTGTCATATCATAAAGAGCACATTGCGTCAAAAATAGTCTGAAATTAAAGACTAGAATAAGGAGAGGTTTGGCTTGAAACAATGATGAAAAGAATCACGACATACAAATATGGTCAGAAGAGGAGCATTTACATGATGCGGGCAATATTTCAGCCAAAGGTTCAAGTCAACAGTGGCAGCCGAAACCTTTATGAACACAAAAGTTAATGATGTGTCCGAGTGGAAATTAGTGTGGAATAATTGGGATTCCAAGGCAAGAAGTGCTTTCAAAGATGAGTATAGCGACATCTCATATTCACTTGATGTTTCGATCGACCAACTGCCACTTCAAGTAGTGGTAGAGTTTTGGAACTACCGCCTATGGTTATTTCACGATTGACGACTTTGATTTGACCCTGATAATTGAGGAGTCTCAAACCCTTGCAAGAAGATCAACGAGAATTGCATCTACTCAAAGAACAAAGCTTTCTGGGGCTAGCTCGAAGGTTTCTCGGGCACTTTGCTATCTTGGGTCGACAATAAAGTCTTAAAACGAGAAAGAATATTTCGGGTAGAAAGGAATTATGGCCTTAGCTTCAGCACACCTCGAGGGTCGAGCTCAGGGGGACCCTTTTCAAAGAACAAGTCAAGTGTACCAAATGCCGACATTGGAGCGACTATAATTCGCCGCCTACACCACTTGGGGGTAAGAACAAGAATTAGCACATTTGTTAACTCCGATATAAGAGATCGCCCAAGGTTACAATTCCTAGTGAAAGATGTTGCCAAGCTTCTAAAAAAAGGAAGAAGGGATTGTTTGGATCTTGGAGAAAATATTTGACCTAGATACCAGCTTAAGGATCACATATGTAGTGGGTTCCCTTTGATCATGGTAACAAACCAATGTTCCCATTAATGCAAGTCGTTTAACGAGGATATTTGTCGAACTCAGTGTCGCTCTTTGCATGCATTCATATGTCCATAGAAGCATTATTTTTTGTTGCGTTTATTGTTGTTTTCTTGTCTTGTTCAATTCTATTCGTGCATATTCATAGCATTCTTTGCATGAAATGTTGATTTGAGAACAGTTCAAATTTAAGACCTTTATAACGGGAGAAAGAGTCTTTAATGACGAATTAAAGAATCTCAAAGTTTACGATCACAAGATGAACAAGGCCAACCTAATTATTGGCAGAGAAGGAACTCAAGTTTCAGTTGTAACCTACGTGGAAGTTCTTATTCTTTACTCATTGTAACGAGGCTTGATCTTCGTTGTGAAAAGTTTCTTAATGAGAATGTTCGTCAAATCAATACTTCTTTGCATTTCAATTGTACCTTTTTGTTTGATTAATTTTAATCATCTATTTCTGTGGTGCATACGACACATTACACACATTCATTCATGTTTTCATAGTAGCATTATTTTGAACGCGTTATTATTTTTGACCAAGTGATTTTCATTCATCTTCTCATAATAGCATTTTCTTGTGACGCATTACTATTTTTGTTCAAATAATGCATTCCTGCACATTCTTTACATCATGTGCATCACTAATCAGGGAAAACATTCACTTCAAAAAGTATAAGTAAGGAGGGAATAACTTCTGACTAGTTCGACTTCAAAAAATAAATGACTTAGTAGCTAGAATGGATAAGCTCGAACAGCTTCAGGAATAATTGGTTTGGAATCAAAAAGAGACAATATCTTATGTGAAAAAGTTTCAAGAGGAAACAAGGGGCAAATCGATGAACTAAGGGGTATGATGACCGCTATGACCAAGGGAATGAGAGTGAAGGAAGGCATCTTGCAAGATAAGAGTAAGAATCGGGACCGCGACTTCACATTGGAGAATATGTTGTTTGATGAAGACCAAGCTGTTATTAACCAGTATGAGGTAGCATGCCCTGCTTCTGAATGCCCCATCAAGTTAGTGTTGGATAAGACCAAAGACTCTCTATTGAAAATCTTATCCTAGCCAGCAAACGAAAAACCGAATAAGTTAGAGCCACAAGATAAGAAAGGTACAATATGCAAGGAGAGGATGAAGATGTTAGCTACGCCATCTTCTAAATTTTCATTCTGTAATCACACGATCAACCTTTGATTCCAAGACCTCATCAGCTGTTGGTTAACCAAGATTCCAAGGCTCAAGAAAAGAAGGAAGAATCGAAGGACGTCCAGTTCACTCCTAATCCTTTCATTTACCGATATTTGTATTCTGAGCTGCTACACGCTCCATTTGTAGCACCTTACTTTCTCAAAGCCCTGTCACCTCTATATCCGAGTTAGTCTAGGGAGAGAGACCATTGCGATTACCATGCCGAAACTCAGGGGCATTCCATTGAGAGGTGTGTAAGTTTTAAGCGTAAAGTTTAACATCTCCTAGATATCAGGGTGTTAGAGTTTGAGATGATGAGTCCGGGTCTGAAGATTAATTTTCCATACATGGCCGATACTATGAAATTAGGAGAAGGTCGGGTTACTGTGATGGAAAGGGTGGCTGAGGTGAAGTTACCGGCGTTGGCAAAATTAGGAAAAGTCAACAGCCATCGCAATCATGATCGTTCCACAGAAAGCTCGATCCTGAACTCGCTTAAAAGGTTTGATGTAGTTCTGAAAGAGTTCACAAAAGCAACATACCTTGATAATAGCGATGCCTTCAAATGAGGAGAGCCTTGCTTAAGGAAAAAAAGGAAAAGGAAAGCTAAAGCGCATGATGCAAGAGAGAGTGACAAGAGGACAAAGTTGTTATTCTCGATGACAAATTCAGAGTTGTTACCTCTGTTAGTTCAAAATAGACTCATGAGGCTACCTCCTCCGAAGCGGTATGCTTATTTCAATCCCAATATGTCTGGTGTCAGGGTTCCATGTGAGTATTATCACGGTGACTTTGGCCATACAACGGAAGAGTGCATGTTTCTGAAGGGCAATATCTATGAGCTTATTAAGAATAAAGTGCTTTCCTTTGAGAACGGAAAACCAAAGTTCAGAGAAAGAGGCCAAGTTTTTGGAAAGTTTGAGCTGTCGGGATGATTGACCTACGTTGCAAGGGTCAGGGGTTTCTAGGGCATCATATCCATATTTTTAGGTTTTTGTTTTATCTGCTTTTATGTGTGTTAATTTTGCTTTTGTTTACCCGAAGACAGTAGTAGTAATCTTTTGCAAAGGTTTAATTTATGTTTGCTTTTGCTATTTCAATGAAAGGATGCTACTTTATTAAACATATGTGTATATATTCTTTCTTACCCTCGTAGACCCTCGGATATCACGTGCATGATGCGACATTAATTTTAATGAAAGAGATCAATTGAATGTTGTGATAACGATGAAGAGTGATTTCCGATCAGTTTGATTTGGTCGGTAAAGAACGAGAAGTAAGATTACTACTCCTTCGATGATGTTTGATGATAAGAAAATATCCAAGGAGAGCCCAAATAGAGTTGCTTGAATGTGCTGGAAAAAAATAGAATATTTCAAAATAAGACAAATCAATTTAACCTTCAATGTCTGGTAATAGGCATTAATTAAAAAGCACTCCAATGTTCGAAACCTTGTAATAGGCATTTTGGATACGAGTGTGGAATTTTAGGGGCACTCCGCTAAAGTTTGAAACTCTTCACTTTATGAGTGATGGTAATATTTTCAAAATCGTGACTATGCCGAGTAACTCGGGGTATTGTTGTATGCTCCATCATTATGCTCAAGACAAAGGATTGTGACGAGTTGAATTCCCCTAGGAAAAAGGAAATGAATGAACAATTTGAATAAGTCCCAGAGATGAATCCTTGAGGACACTAGCACAATATTAATTACAATCAAAAGTACACACTTACAATTATAATTATCCAAATAGTGTTTTCCTCGCTCTATGGGCTGAATAAAAGTCGGAAGCTCAAACATTTTTAAATAGAGAGAGATGGTAGAACTAGAAGGAGTAGTTTTTGAACCGATTAAGCAAGTACCATAATCATAAGGGTGAACCGAGAAATCTAGGAGGAATTTCGTAAATATTGCCACAACCTTCAAAGGCAAACTATTGATCATTGGGGGATTGAATCCAAGACACTCTTGCATTTGATATCCGGGGCATTCTATTATTTTTTATTAATTTTGATTTTGTATATTAACCTAAAAGGGGCATCCTTTGTTGAAATGATGATTAGCAAACCAATGTATAGACAAAAGGATAGAAAGAGAAAAAATGAAAGAAATAAAAAGAAGAAAAGAGAGAAATAGAAGAATAAGCTATCTCCGTACTTTTTAGAATGGAGTTTAGGATGCAAGGTCAAGTGTGTACATGATCGACCTAATGCAAACCTATCATTGCTTTTGAAGGGAATAATAGCATGCCTTCATGTTATATGATTCAAGAACTCGATATAAGTATCTATTGCAAGGCCTTAGTTGGTTCAGAAAGATCAAGGTTGAATTCTCTTGAAAATTAGGAGACTCATGGGGCATGTCTTAAGCCTAGTATTGAGAAGGAAGGACCATACCAATGGGTCAAGGGTAATTAACCGTTGAACTCGAGGAAGAGATAAAGTACTGCTAAGATTATAAAAAATGGGGCATCAATTTAGCCGTCTAAAGTTGGTCTGAAGATAACCAAAGCATACAAGGCGACAATTTATCAAGCGAGCGGGGTATACTTACATCCGCTTATAGCAAAACGAGTTGTGAAAGATGAAATAAATTTGGTAAAGATGGGGTTGACAATCACGAAGTTGGTCACGTGTGAATTGTAGTGTATCTCACGATTAACGGATGTCCAAGTTAATCAGCCATCATTCTGAGCCATCTTTCAGTCTTGGAATCCCGCTTTCTATTAACGAGAAAGACTCGATGTCTACAGTTGAGGAGTATTCCGCTTTGCTTAATCAGAAGAGTGTTAACAAGGGCTGGGTTTCCATAAAGCCGTCAATGTCCCATGATTATCCTTTGAAGCTTAGAACTTTAGCCAGAATGAGTGAAGATTGGGGCAAATATTTGACTCAGAATCGTGGAGATATCACCACCTTGTCGTAGGAATGCGTCTGCACACCTGAAGATGGTCATGGAAACGGATCTGTTCACAATGGGGATTCATGGCGTAATAAGATTCCTTAAAGAATCTTGGGTGGTATTAATGGTGGTACCTTGAACTTGTTTGAGCATTTGAATAAGAAGGCTTTCCGGCATAGCTTCAGATTAAGGGCCTAATTGGTTGGCATAACATAATTTGTTAGTGACTACGAAAAGAGCAACTGCAAGACCACGTATTCCAGATTGCTCGAAGATTTGAGAATAAGGAGAACTTGAAAATCTATGGGGCATGGGTCCACCTCAAGTTTGAAATTGTAGAAGGATCATCATAAAGACCCCATGAAGAGGCAAGAGTTAAGCTTGTGGGTAATGTTACTTCGACCAATGAAAGTCAGTACCTTCCTTCAAGAGGAAACGAATGAGGAAGGTTTATTAAAGAAAAATGAAGATCAAACCTTGGGAAGTGAAGGGCTGAAAGATTTTTTGGGGATGAGTTCACCCCAATGACGAGAGTAAAGAGGACTCACCATGAAGAGACAATAAAGAGAAAATAACGAAGCCCAAGTTGAGTGGGGTAGTGTTCTGAAGATGTACCTTAGGAGGTCACGGATTTCAGTCAGAATGGTACGGGCCAACCACATCCTTTTAAGATAAGACAAAAGTGAAGACTTGGCAAAGACATGAGACCCATGTGAGATTAAGGGTGATCGACCAGAAATCAAGATCTTTTGAGCAGTTCTAAAAATATCATCATTCATGCATTATATTTAGCTAGACATCCTTAGGTTAGGATCATGCTAACTCATATCATCAAATCATTTTGATTATTTTTGACAGATATAAAGATTGAAAGAGATTTTAACCTAAAACTTCCCGGTTGGAGAAGTAGATCTCAGTAGAGATGACTAGTCCTTGAATCCATGATAAGAAGACTTCGCCAGTATTTACGAAGGTTGAAGAATTTGGAATGAGAAGCACAACTCCATGCTTTGAATTTTGGTAAAAGATCAAAGGATTTCATAGCAAAGAGAGCAGCTTTTAAGCTTCGAAATCTAGTATACTTTCCCGTCTAGACTTTTGGGCCCTGAGTAAACTATCCAAAAATGATGCCAAAGTGCCAATGCAATAGAAATTGGGGCATAGAGAAACATGTAGTTTGAAGAATCAGCCAAAGAAGAGCGAGAAGTTTCGAAATAACTCGCGATCTTAATGCAAAAATCAAGCTAGCACTCGCTTCAAGACATGAAAGGAATATGCCAAAGCTAAGACAGGAGGACATCAGATGCAAAATGGATAAAATTTGCCAAGAAAGGAGAACGAAGGTCTCTCACGAAGAAACCCAAAGTGACTAGTGGTGAAAACCCGTAGGGGCATCCAGAAAAGAAAAAAAAGAAAGAAGAAAAAGAAGAGAAAAAAGAAAGAGAAAGAGAAAGGAAAAGAAGAAAAAGGAAAAGAAGAAGAAAAAGAAAAAAAGAGAAAGAAAAGAAAAAGAAAGAGAAAGAGAAAAAGAATAAGAGAAGAAAAGAGAGAAATGGAAAAAGGGAAACAAAAAGGAGAAAAAGAAAGAGAGCAAAAGAAAAAGGAAAAAAAGAGAGAGAATAAAAGAGAGAGAAAGAGAAGAAAGAAAAAGAGAGAGGAAAAAAGGAAAAAGAAAAAAAAGAAAAAAAAGAAAGAAAGAAAAAAGAAGAAAAATCTCTAGAGAGAAAACTTGTAAAGGCGCTTTAGAGAAAAAGACTAAAAAAGTCAAGAAAAAGAAGGGACATAAAGGACTACCGAGTGGAGGAGGCAGATACTCATAGCTCAGGGTTTTTAGAGCGGATGAGGCAGATACACAAAACTTAAGGATTTCATACGAAGGATTTCAAACTTTCCGTATTATAAATATCGAGCGGAGAAGGCAGATACTCATAGTTTGGAGCTTTCAGAGCGAAGGGGGTAGATACTCAAAGCTCAAGGATTTCAGGCGAAGGATTTCAAACTCGCCGTATTAGAACTACCGAGCAGAGGAATCAGATACTCATAGCTTAGAGTTTTTAAAGAGAATGAGGCAGATACTCACAGCTCAAGGTTTTGGAGTGAAAGGGGTAGATACCCGTAGCTCAAAGATTTGTAGGGCAAATAAGGCAGATACTCGTAGCTCCAAGTTGTAGGGAGAGGAAGGGTGAACAGTTCAATATAGGAGGTACTCGAAGCTCTGAATCTCCTAACAAGGAAGTAGGACATGATTAGTGCTTATGGTATTTGCTTTATTCTTGTTCCACAAGTATAAGCAAAGAGGGGCAGCTGTAAACACTAATTTTTTTCGGGTTAAATTAAATGCTCGAAATAAAATAAATCCACATTACCCTTTTTTTTAAAATACCCAAAAACCTTACCTTATACCCTAAGCCCAAAATTTCATGGCCCGTTATATATAATTTTATATAGTAAAAAAATATATACAAAAAAATAATAATAAAAGTCCCAACTCCTTACTCACCAAGGCTTGGTTCTCATTGGATGAATCAATGCCTCATTCCCATTGGTTAAAAAAACTAATAGGTGACCAAGGTCTTAATTTTCATTGGTTCTTATTTTAAGGTATAAACCAAAAATACCCTTCATTACTATATAAATATAAATCCCATGAACCCTAAAAAAGAACCACTACCCTATTTCTTCTCACATCATGCGGCACCCCTACTCCCTTTTTTTCATCTTTCTTAAAACTATAAACCCCCACTGACATTTATTCCATGGTTTTTAAAAGACCCCCCGCCATTTTTTCCATTGTTTTAAAGACCTCACTGTCGTTTGCTTTTTTTCTTTTTTTAGACCATTCGATTCCCTTATCCACTATAATTTTCCCTAATCGAAATTATTTTCTACCATTATTAAACCCTTGAATCGAACTTCTCAACCCCAACAACAACATGTGGAATTTGGTTGATCGAGCATAAATATTTGGGTTTTGGGGTACATTCTTCCATTTTCTTTTTATTTATGTATAATCTTTTTTTATAATTTAATGAAAATGTGAATGATTTTATTGGTAACCTTTTTCGTTTATTTTAGTCTCTTTTTTATGTGTTTTATTTTATTTTTTTGCTTGTGATATGTATGTTATTTTACTTGTTGAATGTTGTTTAATTTATTATTGCTTGTATGTTTACTTTATTATCATGATTTCATATTATCCCTTTTATAATATATTTTCTTGTATATGGTATATAATATATAATTAAAGTATATTTTCTTAAAAGTATACATGTAGTCCTTCATTTGGGTTTGGTTTAGAAGTTTAGTCCTTTTATGTTTTGGGCTTATTGGTTTGGGCCTTCTTGTGTTTAGGGCTTGCTTATTTTAGAAAGGCCTTGGGTTTGATAGATTAATTCTAGATTAGAATTAGGTAAAATTAATTTAATTAATTTAAAATCGTGTGCTTGTCTCATATGGGCGTGATCATTAAATTAATTAAATTAATTTAGGCTTAGCTTAGAGCCTTAGATAGATTAAGGTTCAATTTGATTTAGTGAATTTAAATTTACCCTTGGCTTATTGGAATAAATGTTAAGTTCATTAAACTAATTGGGCATTTCTTAATAACTTTAATGATAAAATTAACATGGAGATTAAATTGACATTTAAATTAAAACCATGATTAATTAATTCAATTTACTTTAAATAGTATTCTTAGCTTATTTGGAATACTAATTTAAAATTAATCGAATTAATTATTATATCACAAGATAAATCATAATTTATTAGGGTTCTCTAACCTTTTTAGGATTAATTAATTTAGGGTTAATATTAGATTCACCTAGTTATTAATTAGAACATTAATTGAATTCTCATAATTTGGCATTTTAGGTTAGGACCTTGGGTGGGTTTTTGTGTGTTTATCTTTAAGCCCTTACTTGTCATCCATTTTATTTGTCATCATTTAGCCCATTTGGTTTACATGTTAATTAATTTAAATCATAAAAAGGAAGGTATTCATTAATTCTGATATTTGTCTTGTAACAAACCGAGCTTAAAGGATGTTGAAAAAATATTTGAATTAATCCTTACCGACTCAAGGAAGAATTAAAACATGATAAAATCATTACATCATTCTTTAACTGCTTGCACCATGCATAAAGGTGACGTGCGGGATTCGAACCATAAACGAACACGACAGTCAGGCTTATATGTCGTAGGTTTAGTCTATGGTCCGATGTATCGTCAACCTTATTAATTCGATGTCCAATTAATTTGAACCCACCAATTTGATAAAGCCGTTCAATTAAGGTTGATTTTCAATTAAGGTCACCAAATTAAATTCCTTTCAAAATTTGACAATTTCCTTCGATTAAAAGCAAAAAATATTTTGGTACCGATTTCTGGGTGTGATGGGGGTGCTAATCCTTCCCCACACGTAACCAAATCCCAAACCCTTTCAAAATGAATCTCTAGTTTTGTGGTGTTCGGCCTACCTTATCCAAGTGGCCGGTGGCGACTCCATGTTTTTATCGAATTTCAAAAGAAAAAGAATTTTCAAAAGAAATCCCTTTAAGCCAAGATTACAAAGAGATGATTTTTGGGATAACCCGTAGCAACCGGACGAACTCGAATTTCAAATGATTTTTCAAAAAAAAAAACGTCGCTACAATTGGAATCCCGAAACTATGTGAATCTCTAATTTCCTAGGTTGCTAGTGTTGGGTTTTTAGGAGTTGTGGTTGTTTAATGAATGTTTGAAGTTTAAGGATGATGTTAGATTTTTTGTATGTCAATTGAAGTTAATTAATGGATTAGATCATTATGTTTTGGCTGGGTTAAGTTTGGAAGATGTTTGATATTGATTTCGGTAGTTTTGGGAAGGTTTCGGCTAGAATTTGTAGAGGAGTATTGTGGATTGATGTTTTTGAGTTTGTGAATTCATTTTGATGCATTGGATCCTCTATTTTGTGTGGTGAAATCAGGGGAGGTTGATTCTCAAGCTTGAAGTGTCGCTTCAGAAGCTTTGGAGGAGTAATTCGCATCGGGCGGTGAGTGAGAACGTGGATTTCAGCTCTGAAATGGTTTAAGCTTAGAATTGGGGGTTTAAACTTAGCTAGAAATGTTGGTTTAAACTCGAAAGTAAGTATGGCAATAATTCTATCTCAGTTGTGCTTGTACGAAATTGGTTTTATGCACTTATTTTGAATTACATGGTACCTACTGTTTATGCATGATTTAAAGTATATTATATGTTGTTTTTTATCATATAATGATGATGGATGCATTTGGTAAATGATCTATTTAAGTATGTGGAATACTTTTTTAATGCATGATTTGTTGCTTTGGAAATGGTTTGATTTGATGCATATAAAAACAATGAGGTACATGGTTAACAATGAATTTGTAACACCCTCTTCCTGGTCTGGTAGAGAGCTGGATCAGAAAGCATTATCAGAAAACATATTCGAAGATTGGAAGCTTAATCGGAGTTTGGAATCTTATTCAGAATGTCTTATTAATCTCTTTTACGACTTATCGAACTAACTTATTAATAGCTTACTCAATTTGGGGTCAATTTTAAACTTTTTCGAACTTAGGGACTGAACTATAAATTTTACAAGTTAAGGGACCCTAACTGAATTTCATGTTATTAGTCTGAAATCTAACCTTTCAAATAATAGCTTGTGAAAATTCGTTACTAACGGAGGCCATTTACTTATCCAATTAGACCATTTAAAGTTTAGTGATCAATCTATAAACTATTTAACACTGTAGTTTATAACATGTCTAAGCCATATGCCACCTTACTAGGAGTTCAAAACAAAATGTAAGCATACATGGAGGTGATGAGAGTGACTTGCAACTTCAACCACACGACCGATGCTCAGAATTCTTCAAGATCCTGAAATGCATGAGACACACGAATGTTAGGCTTACATAGCCTAGTGAGGTAGTTATAACAAATGCGCAATAAGCACCTTAATGGCATGAATGACATGTAAGCATGCTTGAATGACAATATACAACATTAATCATATATAGATCATACTCAAGCCAAATATTGTATTTTCGTATGTTAAATGTAAAGCGTAAATACATATCATTTGTTTGGACATAACAACCAATGGATATACGGATTCCCCTATACACCACACATATCAGAAATAGGCCTTAGTCTTGAGCCGTAGCTTTGGAGTCCCTTACACAATCCAACCTTTTCTCCATGCATATAGGCAGTAACCCCAGACCGTAGTCCAATCCCATACTTAGTGAACTCAGATAACCCTTTGGCATGCTGATAAGTGTTCAAAAGTTCTAATTTTCTTACCCTTTTTACTCATATTATTGTTAGACTTAGGCTCATATTAGTTGCATAATTAGCCATTCATGCATTAATCCATGTTTCCTTCCATCGTTGAGCTTGATTACATAACTTGGTAGTTTTTGTGGGAAAAGATGCTGATTTGGTGTGTTTTGTGTGTATATGCAGGATCACTTGCCAAAGCAAGGCTAGAGCTAGTTGCCAGGGCAATGCATGAAGGATATGCCGAGCCAGTTGCCAGGGCAATACATGAAGGAGACGCCGAGCCAGTTTCCATGGCAATTGTCGACAAGAGCAAAGGTGATATGGTAGTCGAAATTGATGACTAGACAAGCCCAAGATGACGTGGAGCAAAGCCCAAATCCAAAGGAATTTGATTTCCATGCAGAGATTAAAGAAGAATTAAATTCCAAGAAGATAGGAGAAGTTCTAGTAGGAATACAATTATAATAAAGAATTATATTCTTTAAAGATAATTTAATTCCAACTTAACTTCCTCCTCAAAGAAGGACTTTGGCCTAGCCCTATAAATAAGATGGAGATTTCGAAAATCCATAGAGAGGGAAGAAAGGGGAAATTTCGACAACTCCATAGGGCAAGAGGAGAGAAATTTCGACAAGAGAGCAAGGGGGAGAGAGTTCGATTTCTTCTTCTTCTTCTTTGCTTCCATTAAATTCATGGTTTGGGGTTTATTCTTTGTATATCTTTTGAACATAACCATGAACTAACTTGATTGGTTGGGGTTATTGTGTTTTGTTGTTGTGAAAAACAATTGGATTTTGTTTAGGTAATAAGAGTTTGCACTTTCAATTCAAGGTTTACTCATTCTTGGTTCTTATTCTTATTTGCGAGTGAATTGGGAGAGGATCTCGTAACTTCATCTATTTATCTAATATCGGGAGAGTTAGATTCAAGAAACGAATGAGTATGGTCTTTATTCAATCTATTGACGGTGAAGATTAATCCAGCTTAGGAATAAGTTAAGGATTTCAACGGCTAAGAGGAGCGCAAGATTGGTTGTTGTTCACCCTTGATTCACGCAGGGATGTATTATCAAGGCATGCACAAGTAGCTAGAGTTTCGACTTAGGGATAAGAAGAAACTATTGAAGAACGCTCTGCCGAACCTTGAAGTTGCTGCCCAGACGCCCAAGTAGTTGCCCAGCTAGTCGCCCAGGCAACCATCGATTAGTTGCCAAGGCAACCCCGCTGTGCAAGTTGCCACGGCAACTGAGTTGCCCTTGCACTCTTTTACCAATATGATCAAATCGGCTATCACACCTCAACTCATGATAACCTGACCTATTCTCTCTTGTGATTTAATATATTCTTTTAGTTTATTGCTCTTAGTTTACTCGTTAATTAGAACTCCTATTATCAATTGTGTTTTTACTTTTCACAGTGCAGTAACTTAAGCAAAGTGGCCCAAACCAATCCCTGTGGAGACGATACTCGATACTTATATCACTTTATTACTTGCGACGTGTATACTTGCACAATTGCGTAGCACTTATCACACGTAACAAGTTTTTGGCGCCGTTGCTGGGGATTGGCAATTGGTGTTAGTTGTTTTTGTTATTGCATTTTTTTTCTCTTAGTTTTACTAACTTTTCTTTTTGTTTGTTTATCAAAAAAATTAGGTGCGCTACAAGTTAAGGGACATCAACATGTCGGGAAATAAAAGCCAATCTATTCGAGAGATGATGTTGGAAGATATTGATCAATCCAATCAAGAGTTTCTTGTACCCTTTGATGATTACCTATACCAACCGAGAAAAGCCCAAAGAACTTATACCGTGGAAAAATCTTGTGCTATGTGTGGAGAACATCATGTGTTTGAAAATTGCCCTCACATTTTCGGTACATATAACTACATGGAGGACCATAGAGGGAACCAGCAGCAAAATTCTTCATGGTATGGTCAAAAAGCTCAAAATTTTTTTTACCATAACAATTTTGCCACAGCAACAGATATGCCATGGCAATGTAGTCCTTTTCAAGAGCATTCCAATTCCTTGGAGGAAACGTTACTAGCTTCCTTGGCTAGACTTGACGGATCAATTGAAGAGATTCGAGAGCTATCAAAATCTATGTATACGAGGATAGATCAGTGGGATGCAACCTTAGAGGACTTAGAAGATCAATTAGGGAGATCCACATATGTCATGAATAACATGCACCAACAATTCATTCCTAGGGATACTGACGTCCCAAGGCAAGAGGATAAGGAGCAATGCAAAGAAAGCTCTCCGATGTGTGGGGAACAACTAGAACCTCAAAGTCAAGAGGATGTCAATGAGAGAGACTGCCCAACACATGATGAGCCTGAACAACAAATTGCCTCGGCAATGATTGAGGAGCCTGAACAGAGCAATGCTGCGACAACACTCAGTGAAGCTGAGAACAACAATACTACAGCAAATTCTGAGGAACCTGATGCCCAGAAGGTTACAACGTTGATGTTGAAGCAGGAATCTGTAGATTGCTCTCATCTACAATTGCCACGACAATTACACGACCACATGCAAGATCAACGAGATGATAATACTTTGCCAATGGCATATGAGAAGGTAATGGTTGAACCTTTCGAATTCTTTAAAAGCTCACATCGTCCATTGCAGGTATGTCTTGAGGAACCGAGGTTGGTAGATTTGAAGCCATCGAAATCTCTACTGATGGAGATGTTTGAGAGGCCAAAAGAAAACGGTGTTTGGATTCATAAAGCTCTTCAGAAAATTGGTTCTTCCCTTGACTTAAAGCAAAATTTGACAACTGATTACCACGAAAATTGGCTTGAGCAGCAATTACCACGAAAATAAAGGCTACATCCAACCATGATAGAAGTCGACAAGAATGAGGTAATTGAATGGTTGAGAATGGATATAATTTTTCCTATTAATATATTTGTGCCTTCAGGAATAGTAGCAAGGTGGAGAGTATACATGGACTACAAGCGAACAAAGAAGAAAGACACCTCCACCATGGTAATGCAAAAGGGAGTAGCTGGGAGCACATTGGCCCAACTCTTTTTGGGCAATATTGTCACCCGATGGAGGGTACGGATGGACTATAAGAAGTATCGAAAACGATTCTCCTCAAGTTTTCTTAGATATGCAGTAACATTATAAGATGCATGATGGCACTCTTTTCAGACATGGTCGAAGACCTCCTTGAGATCCTCATGGATGATTTTTTCGTTTTTGGTAATGAGATCGATAGTTGCCTCGGCACCCATTGTCGTTCCACCATATTGGATGCCACATTTTGAGCTCATGTGTGATGCAAGTGATTTCGCGGTAGGAGCAGTCCTAGGCCAACTCACATGGAGGAGGATGCGGATTTAGAGATATGCGATGCATTCCTGGATGAACAACTTTTAGTTGCCTCGGCAACCCTCGACGCCACGGCAACTACCGATACGCACACCTCGGCAACCATGGATGTGTATACCTTGGCAACTCTAGACGCACACGCCTCGGCAACCTTGGGAGTAGTCGCCACGGCTGCACATGCCTCGGTAATACCCTGATCAGGTTATAAGCCGATGTGTCCTTGAAGAGGAGTAACAGAATGTACTCCGACAATGCCATTCTTCACCCTATGGAGGACATTTTGGAGGAACTCGTACCGCGACCAAAGTTTTGCAATCCGGTTTGTATTGGCCAACACTATACAAAGATGCCCAAGAGTTTTACAAGCAATCAGATCGTTGCCAGAGGACGGGCAATATCACCTACAAACCAATGGGCAATCAAGACCGTAAATATGGATTGGGAAAGTGCCGGACAAAAGCGTTTGATGGATCTCAATAAGATAGAAGAATTTCGTGCACTCGCCTATAACAATACACGAATCTACAAGGAAAACACAAAGCTATGGCACGACAAGAAACTATTGCCGCGACAATTCACGCCAGGGCAACTAGTTCTCCTATTCAATTCTCGGCTAAAACTTTTCCCGGGAAAGCTGAAATCAAGAAGGTCGGGACCATTCAAAGTCGTCAAACCATTCTCCCATGGTGCTGTGATAATCAAGTCCATCTCTGACAACCATGAATTCAAAGTTAATGGACAAAGATTGAAGCACTATAATGGTGCCCATGTGGAACGTAACAAAGAAGTGGTCACTTTAGGAGATGCATGAGCATGCTCTCCTTTCAATATTTTCTTTTTCTTTTTCTTTTCATTTTTATTTTTAGGAGATATTTTATTTTTCTTCATTATCTTTAGTTTCCAGGTTTTCTTTATTTTCTTTTTCACAACAAGACTCACAACCACCATGCTAATGAAATTTACTACCGACTACTTGCCACGACAACCACAAAAGATGATGCCGCAGCAACCTACATCGTGCCTGCACAAGCTGATGCCACGGCAACCAACCCTGAAGATGCCACGGCAACAAAAACTAAAGACTTCCCGGCAACCACTGCAAAAGCCAAAGGTAAAACACATATGCCTGAATCAACTCCTACGGAATCATTTTCTAATTTTTCAGATTTGGACGAGTCCTCCATTGCACCAAAAAAGACCGCACCAATTGAATCCTCCAAGCGAAAAGCCAATGACACTGATGAAGAGGACGATGAGGACAACCCCGTACGAGGATCGATTCCACCACCAGCAACAAGAAAACAACCATTGCGTTCAAGCAAGAGAATCAAGACACCGACCAAAAGGAAACTAATCATCTACGATGACGAACTCTCAGAGTAAGTCCTCGTATGCATTTATTTTATTTTATTATTTTTATTTTTCGTTATTTTCATGCATGTATTGAGGACAATGCCTCACTCGAGTTTGGGGGGGATTGTTATTAGTAGTTACCATGTTTAGTTACATTAATCTTAAGTATTACATTTAGGATACATAAATTGCTTGCCATGCCTTTAATTGAAACAATAATTGCTTAGATTTGATGAATATCCGATGATGACTTTGCCAATGCACTTAATTGATAGAATTTTTATTCTAGGATAACCATGGAAAAACTTAGAATTTTACTATGATGCTAAATTTGATGAAACACTGTTGTGGTTTGATTGATTTAAGGAATTCTAGTGAACTTAGGTTGATAATTAACAAATTGGGGGATTATAATAAAAATTGGATGAATGCTGGAGGTGCCCGAAATTGGCTCTAGCATGTGCTAAAAAAATTGATCACTAGAGGTGCCCGAAACTGGCTTTAGTATGTGCTAAAAAAAATTGATCACTAGAGGAGCCCGAAACCGGCTCTAGTCAAATAAATTAACTTAAGAAAACTAAAAACAAAACACTAGAGGTGCCTAAAACTGGCTCTAGTTAAAACATGTTAAAAAGAACCCAATGAAGTAATTTGAAAACCTCTTGTTTGCATAGAATCCGAAAAATCAACTTGCACACAACTCTGCACACACTCACAAGCATTATAGTTTGATTCCGAGTAACTCCTAAGTTTTCCAAAAAAATAAAAAGCCAATCATACTTTGTGCCCCGGTTCAGAGAATTGAAATCAAGTTCAAGGCTAAGTTTGTGAAAGTTTAAGTCTTGGCAGACAATTATGAGTTTGCATTGCTTGAGGACAAACAATAGTTCGAGTTTGGGGGTGTGATAAGTGTTCAAAAGTACTATTTTTCTTACCCTTTTTACTCATATTATTGTTAGACTTAGGCTCATATTAGTTGCATAATTAGCCATTCATGCATTAATCTATGTTTCCTTCCATCGTTGAGCTTGATTACATAACTTGGTAGTTTTTGTGGGAAAAGATGCTTCTTTGGTGTGTTTTGTGTGTATATGCAGGATCACTTGCCAAAGCAAGGCTAGAGCTAGTTGCCAGGGCAATGCATGAAGGATATGCCGAGCCAGTTGCCAGGGCAATACATGAAGGAGACGCCGAGCCAGTTGCCATGGCAATTGTCGACAAGAGCAAAGGTGATATGGTAGTCGAAATTGATGACTAGACAAGCCCAAGATGACGTGGAGCAAAGCCCAAACCCAAAGGAATTTGATTTCCATGCAGAGATTAAAGAAGAATTAAATTCCAAGAAGATAGGAGAAGTCCTAGTAGGATTACAATTAAAATAAAGAATTATATTCTTTAAAGATAATTTAATTCCAACTTAACTTCCTCATCAAAGAAGGACTTTGGCCTAGCCCTATAAATAAGATGAAGATTTCGACAATCCATAGAGAGGGAAGAGAGCGAAAATTTCGACAACTCCATAGGGCAAGAGGAGAGAAATTTCGACAAGAGAGCAAGGGGAGAGAGTTCGATTTCTTCTTCTTCTTCTTTGCTTCCATTAGATTCATGGTTTGGGGATTATTCTTTGTATATCTTTTGAACCCAACCATGAACTAACTTGATTGGTTGGGGTTATTGTGTTTTGTTGTTGTGAAAAACAATTGGATTTTGTTTAGGTAATAAGAGTTTGCACTTTTAATTCAAGGTTTACTCATTCTTGGTTCTTATTCTTGTTTGCGAGTGAATTGGAAGAGGATCTCGTAACTTCATCTATTTATCTAATATCGGGAGAGTTAGATTCAAGAAACGAATGAGTATGGTCTTTATTCAATCTATTGATGGTGAAGATTAATCCATCTTAGGAATAAGTTAAGGATTTCAACGGCTAAGAGGAGCGCAAGATTGGTTGTTGTTCACCCTTGATTCACGCAGGGATGTATTATCAAGGCATGCACAAGTAGCTAGAGTTTCGACTTAGGTATAAGAAGAAACTATTGAAGAACGCTCTACCGAACCTTGAAGTTGCTGCCCAGACGCCCAAGTAGTTGCCCAGGCAACCCCGCTGTGCAAGTTGCCCTTGCACTCTTTTACCAATACGATCAAATCGGCTATCACACCTCAATTCATGATAACCTGACCTATTCTCTCTTGTGATTTAATCTATTCTTTTAGTTTATTGCTCTTAGTTTACTCGTTAATTAGAACTCCTATTATCAATTGTGTTTTTACTTTTCACAGTGCAGTAACTTAAGCAAAGTGGCCCAAACCAATCCCTGTGGAGACGATACTCGATACTCATATCACTTTATTACTTGCGACGTGTATACTTGCACAATTGCATAGCACTTATCACACGCAACACATGCCAATTGTATCCAATGTCCACAAGGTTACTCATATCATAATAAAACTCACCTTTGTGCCTTTAGTCCATATCATTCAGATCACAAATTAAGCCTTGGCTCCAACTCACATATCATACTATTTCAAACATCATAATAATTCTCATGGATGTCAAATGTTAACATTAAACATTTTCATATATAACATATGACAAACGAATCATAAGGCATCAAAACGCGTCAAAAGCAATGGAGTGACCTTACCACCCTTACCATATGAGACTCATACCTTGTAAGCTCTACTTGAGCTATCCAAATGAATACACAACGTAAACACAATTCAAATGCAACCGGGATGACACCTAGCCAATCCCGAGACACAACTACACTCACCTAGCAATAGGAGGCTTCAAGATTCCCAGATTACAATCCCTTTGTCCTTAGAAGAATTCAAAATAGCTGATGGTGAAGATGGCTTGTCTTCCACCACTTGAGTTAATTCAAAAATCAGGGAATTCCATTAGAATCGAAACTAATGATTCACAAATGTTTTTGAAGCTTACCAAAGCTTGTAGACAACATTGAAACAAAGAAAATGGCTTTCCAACACATGGGCTTAGCTTGAACATTCAAGACTTAAATCTTGAAATTAAAATCTAAGGATTGATGGAATCATTAAATTGACATAGGGGTTTTACTTACCCAATTACAAGCTTTCAATTGGTGTATTGAAATCACAAAAAGGTCAAGGATTGGATCGAGATGCTTGCTCGAGCTTAAGCTTGAAGATGACAATGAATGTGTGTGCTTAACCTTCTTCAAACAAAGGATGAATTTGGTTACGGAGAAGTCTAAACAAGAGAGGGAGATTTTCTTTATTTCCTTATTAAGGAAACTATCATCCTAATCATTTCTCACCTTACCAAGGGCCAATAGGAAGTTTTCCCTTGGCAAAGGGTAAGCTTATTTTATTAATTCCATCAATTCATCATTTTTCTCACGTTTTAGGCAATTGATGACTATTCATCATCCTTTCTAAGCCATCTCACGTGAAGGGGTGACAAGCAAGTAGGTAAGTCATCCCCTAGTTCCAATCTTTTTAATTTGGTCACTAAATCGAATTTGGATAGGGTCTCGTATCGATATACCTTATGGTCGTATCGATACAGCTAAACTAAGTTGGAAATGGTTGGGTCCTATCGATATAGGTCATATCGTACCGATGCGCCTAGCTTAAATCCAACTTTTCCAGCATTTTCAATGAAACCCTTAATTCACATTCCTTACAAAAAGGTCCCACAATTTCAATTAAGCCAAAATAACTTCCATTACATCAAAATTGATTACAAGAATCAAGCAATTACATCATTCGGGCATAACCGGTACAAAATTTTCGATCACCGGAACCTAATTTCTACTAGATCAATTTTCAGGGTGCAACAGAATTATATTGGCAAGTGATGTGGTTTAAAATGTTATCGGATATAGTTGGTCGGCCATAGGATTGATAGTGCACTATAAAAAGTCACATCGTGTGTTTAGGGGTTGTAAGGTATCAAAAACTCCACCATGAGTAACCTAACAGTTGAAGGGTTATGTGGTACCAAAAACTCCCATTAGTGGATTATGCATCTAACCGATGATTGGGTTGTGATTGTACCCTGTTGTGATTGTACCTTAAATTCCGGTTGAGATGGCATGAAGTGTTGAGATGACACTTGTTGAATCCATGTATCTGGTGTAATATTTTGTAAAGTGGAACTTAGTTTATGATCACTTGAAAGCCAATATAATTGTTAATGTATCATGTTTATGGATTGTGTTGTATAAAGTTGGTTTATACATGTTTACTCTTTAAGCCTTGCACATGTGTTGTTATGCATGAGAAAGCTTAAATTGAGGTTTAGCAAATGGGATTTTGTTGTTGATACATGTTGCATATGGTTTAATATACTAGTTTTTGGAAATGTTAAGTACATGATTTTCAGGCATGATGTTTTGTAAGATGACTAAAATGGTGATTTCAATGTATTTTGAGAAAATGGTTTTGAATGCATTGATGGTGTGTTGTTTGAGCACTCCTCACTAAGCCTTGTGTGCTTACGCTATCTTTTTCCATCAATGCAGAGAATTAAAGGTTAGAGGTAGCGAGCAAGTGAGGGGAAATTCAAGGACTTCAACTATTCGAAAGTATGGTTTTACTTTAGACTAGTAGTAATAAAGGCAATGAGGTTCAATGTTGTTTTGGGAAGGTTTTGCTACTCCCTGTTTGAGCAATTTTGTATTGTTGTTTTGGATTGTAATTGGCCTTATATATTTGGTTGTTACCTTGGATTTATGCTTCGTATGGTGGTTGGTTGTTTTCTAGGAATCATGCCTCTAGATTTCTATTTGAAGTATGATGCCATGATTTGATCATGTCTCAGCATTGTTTTAACTTGGTTTGATCTTTAGAGTTGTTGTGTATATGTTTTGGGTTTGATAAAGCATGTTTGGAACCTTGATTGTACGAAAAACCAACAAAATTAGACATTATAGGTCCAGGTGTATCGGTTCAGGTAGAGGTGTATCGATACATGTATGTGTATTTTTGGCCTGAGTATCAGTACGGGTAGAGGTGTATCGATACAGTATTAAGCTACTGGAATTATGGGAAAATGATTTGTAACTCGTGTATCGATACACCTAAGGGCCGTATCTATACTCCTCTGTGTATCTGTACAATTTGAGACCATATATGTACGCCTAGTCGTCATGTCTATTCTTATGGATATTAAAGGACTTAGATTCTTCCGTTTTGGTCCCTGATTTTTATACATGCAATTAAATGAGTTCGTGTGGTCGTTTTAAGCTGTAACCTGACATGTGAGCATAAAACTTGACTAATTAAGGATTGATAACTTCGAAATGGATTAAGTCTCTATAATTTTCCAGAATTGCAATTGCGTGCAATTAGATTTCGATTCGACGCTCGATTGAGTTGAAATTTCACCCGCTACCATCATACACACCATAGGTTATAATATTGCATATAGATAAAATAAAAGAAAAAATAGATGTGTTTTGAGTTAAATCTTTTCGGGTTTATTTTGGTAAACCCAATGTAGCTCGCTCGGTTCAGTCTTGCGTCTAGACTGGGTCAAGGGTGTAATAGAGGAATCTGCTCAACGTCTGCCACTTCCAAAGTAAGTGAGCTAAAAGTATACAAAAGGTTGTCTGAGCGACCTCCACTTTTAAGAAGCATGCACAAAGGAATCAGCTCAATATCCGTTTTTCCAAAGCAATCGAGATAAAAGTAAAAAAAGAATCATTTGTGCGTCCGCCACTTTTAGAAGCATGCACAGAGGAATCAACTCAACATATGCTGCTTCCAAAGCAAGCGAGCTAAAAGTAAATAAAGGGTTATCTGGACACTTCATTTGCTTATTCAGAACTTTAAAACTGTTTTCCATCCAGTACTCTGCTACTTCAGGATTGTCTTGATCTTGGCCGGTGAAAGTGTAGACCGGGTAATATCAGAGCTTATAAATAGGGGTTGTCGAGACATATATGGGTGCTTTAGTAGGTTGTGGTGGCGGCTCTTTCCTGAGAGACATGACCAACTACTTAATCATCTCCGCCATGGACATCAAGTACTCCTACTGAGCGGGAGGCATCAGAGGGGGATAAGGTGGGTGATTTTGCCCCACCTGTTCTGGTCGGACTCCTTCTCCAAGATTATCTCCCTGTTTCGAGGAAGAGCCCGGATGGGGTTCATTTAGATTACGTCTATCACCAGGTGCATACATTCTTATAGCTAGTCAAAAAGAAGAAATTAAATCGTGTCAGCTGCAAGTCACAGATAACATATACAAATAAACTCCTAGGTGGCATATGCACATTCAGACTCATGACAAGCCTTGGTTTAGTTCTAGAATCGACTAAACTCTAGCTCTGATACCATAAATGTAACACCCCTTCTCGGCCTGACAGAAAACTAGGTCAAAAAGTGTTATCAGAAACTTATTTAGAGTTCAGAACCTGATTTAGAATATCTTATTAATTACTTGTAAGACCTAACGGATTAACTTATTAATAGCTAATTCAATTTGGGGTCAATTTTAAACTTTTTTTTACTTAGGGACTAAATTGTAAATTTTAAAAATTAAGGGTCTTTAAAAAAATTTCTTTTCCTAACCTTCAATTAAACTTATAAATTATTAGCCTATAAAATTTTGTTATTAACGGAGGTCATTCACCCATCAGATTAACCCTCTTAATATTTAGTGACTATTCTGTAAATTGTTTAAAACTATGGTTTAAGTCTTTTAACGAAATTAACTGACACCGTAGCAATACACTTAGGACCGTATTGGTACGCTAAGCCAAATTTCTCAATTCCATAACAAACGGAGACAAGCCTGTATCGATACATCTAAGCTTGTATCGATACGCATTGACCAAGGTTGACCGTTTCGGTACACCCTAAGGCCGTACCGATACAATTTTCTTCCCAAACCCTTATGCAGAGGTCCTTGTCGATACAGCTTAACCCGTATCGATACGCTCTATTTTCCTAGGTCCAAATATTTAAGGCCGTGTCGATATAGCTTGACCCGTATCGATATGTCTGTCCTATAATGACAGATTTTATCTGGTTTTTATTCAAATTAACTTGTTGAATAATGACCAAATGCCATGAAATTTTACCAGTAAGTTATTAATCCATAATTCTAATAGCATACAGAATTTTAGAGTGATTCAAATCTATTTACTAAGTTTTTACCTTTGAGTCCCTTTAGGCCAAAATTAGCTAGTTTATCAATTTGCAAACATGTCATATTTCCCATTTTACACCTAGGCACTTTAGGACCATTACATACATATCAAAATAGACCATTGTTATATGCCTAAGCCCTATGCCACCCTACTAGGAGATTAGAAAAAAACATAACATACATATGGTTGATGAGAGTGACTTGCAACCGCAACTACACAATCGGAGCTCAGAATTCTTCAAAGTCCTAAAATGCATGAGAGACACACATGTTAGGCTTACATAGCCTAGTGAGGTAGTTATAAAAAATGCAACCATGTTCTTATTTGGCGTAAAAGACTTATAAATATGCTTGAATTACATAAGTACACCATTAATCATATATCGATCATATTCAAGGCCAATCGTTATATTTTCATATGTCACATGCAAAGCATATATACGTAACATTTCCTTGGACATGGTAACCAATGGATACGCAGATTCCCCTATACACCATATCATCTCAAAAGTAGGATATTTTAGATAGCTTGAATCTTCTTTGGGTCCAATCAAGAACCGCTTGAATCTTCTATGGGTCAACCTAAATTCTCGTAGAAGAAATCACATGACTCAGAAAGGATACTTTAGATAGCCAAAACTCACATTTACTGAACTTAGCATACAACTGTTTCTCCCAAAGAGTCTAAAGCACAATTCAGAGATGTTCTTCATGAGTGGTAGTGTCCTTGGAATAGATTAAGATGCCGTCTATGAGCACAACCATGAATCTATCAAGATAGGGCCGGAACACACGGTTCATCAGGTCTATAAAGGCTGTTGGTAAGCCCAAAAGGCATTACCAAGAACTCATAGTGGCCGTATCTAGTTCGGAATGCAGTCTTTGAAACATTAGACTCTTTCACTAGCATTTGATAGCATCCAGATCGTAGGTCTATCTTAGAGAAGAGTGATCAAAGAGGTCATCGATCCTCAATGACGGATACTTATTCTTGATTGTTACTCTATTCAACTGACGATAGTCAATACATAGTCGTATCGATCCATCTTTCTTCTTGACAAATAAGACCAGTGCTCCCTAGGGTAAGGAACTTGGTCGGATAAATCCCTGATCCAAAAGATCTTGGATTTGGGCCTTCAATTCTTTTAATTCAACTGGAGCCATCCTGTACGAAGCAATGGAGACTGGTTTAGTCTCTGGTTGCACCTCAATTCAAATTCTACTTCTCGGGTCAGAGAAAGTCCCGGAAGTTCATCAGGGAACACATCAGAAAATTCTTTCACTATCAGCACATTTTTTAGCTTTGCATTCTCTTTAAACTTCATAGCACACATGATAGCTTTATTAGGCTTGGGTTTGGTCTTCATCAAGGCTATGCTCTCCTTACCAAGTCCGCAAATATACAGCTTCTTTTTCAGACAATCTTCCCAGGCTTGATGTTCAGCTAACCAATCAAGGCCTAGGATAAGATCGAACTCATGGAAAGGCAAGGCCATCAAATTGGCCAGAAATGGGACCCCTTGGATCCTTAGAGGGCAAGCTTTATAGATCAAACATAAAACCACATTATCTCCTAGTGGGATAGAGACAACTATCCCAGAAGTGACCGGTTCAGATTCGAAGGCATACTTATCGATCAATGGTTCACTAATAAAGGAATGTGTAGAACCAGGTTCCACCAAAGCATAAACAAGATCATAACATAATTCCACCATACCTGCAATCACATCAGGGTCATTTTCCTACTCTCGACCTCGAACATGGTACATCTGAGCGGAGGTTTGAGGGTCACGTCCAGCTACAGGAGTGTTCGAGTTGCGGGGTCTTCCTGCTTATCCAAACTATACTTGCTTCGCTCCTCTTCCCTTATTAGGATTATTCTGAGAAACCACAAAGGTAGGAGCATTGGGATTCTACGGACATTGTCTGATGAAGTGGCCAAATTTCACCACAAAGATAACATGACCTGGACTACCTGCGACACTGACCAGGATGTCTCTTCTAACAAAAATTGCACAAGGAAATCTGCGAACTTCTCCCAGAATCGCCCACGCTATCAACCAAAGTTGTACGAGCAACAGATATTCCCAAAGACTTGGATTGTGGCACATATCTCGTTCTCGGTAGCTATTGAAGGGTGGCAGACTTCTGGCCCAACTGTCTACCTTTCTTCTAAGGTATGGGTGGTCTAGAATCATCTCAAAACCTCTTATCGGATCGGGCTTGGTTACCGTTCCTTCTTTCACAAGCATTCTAAGAGGCTTTAGTAGCAATCGCCCAGTTGACCAGGTTTTAGAAGTCATCTAACTCTAAAGTAGTGAGGAGAGGGCGTAACTAATAACATAAGCCATCGATAAACATCCTACACTTCTCCTTCTCAATGTGTATAATCTCTAAACCATACCTCGAGTACTTAAAAAAGTCGTAGATGTATTACTATACGGGTTACCTTCATTGTCTTAGATGGAGGAACTTCTTACGCCTTTCAACATAGTAATGATCGTTGATGTACTTCTTATGGAACACTTGAAGGAAGAAGACCATGCGACTCTATGCTTAGGTACGATGAGTGTCATAGTGTCCTTCCAACTCTGAGCCTCCTCGGAGATCAGTGCCAAAGCACATTCCAAAATGTGTTCATCGGGACATTTTGTTTGCTTATTAAGAACTTTAAGAGTGTTTTCCAGCAAGTACTCAGTTACTTCGAGATTGTCTTGATCCTGGCCGGTGAAATTGTAGACCAGGTATTGTCAAAGCTTATCAATAGAGGCTCTCGAGATAGATATGAGTGCTTCAGGAGGCTGTAGTGGTGGCTCTTTCTTGAGGGACACGACCACCTACTTAATCATCTCCGCAATGGACATCAAGTACTCATGTTGAACGGGAGGCATCGGAGTGGGATTAGGTGGGTGATTCTGCCCCACCTATTCTAGTTGGGCTCCTACTCCAACATTATCTCCCTGTGTTGAGAAGGAGCCCGGATGGGGATCATTTGCATTACGTCTATCACAAGGTGCGGACATTCTTATAGCTAGTTGAAAAGAAGAAATTAAATTATGTTAGTTGCAAGTCACAGATAACATATACAAATAAACTCCTAGATGGCATATGCACATGCAGACTCAAGACAAGCCTCGGTTTAGTCATAGAATCAACTATACTCTAGCTCTGATACCATAAATGTAACACTCCTTTCTCGGCCTGGCAGAAAACTAGGTTAGAAAGTGTTAATAAATCTTATTCAGAGTTCAGAACCTAATTCGAAATGCCTTATTAACTACTTTTAGGACCTAATGGATTAAATTATTAATAGCTAATTCAAGTTGGGGTCAATTTTAAATTTTTTCGAACTTAGGGACTAAATTGTAAATTTTACAAATTAAGGGTCTATATCAAAATTTTATTTTCCTAGCCTTCAATTAAACTTATAAATTATTAGCCTATAAAATTTTGTTATTAACAGAGTTCATTTACCCATCAGATTAACCCTCTTAAGGTTTAGTGACTATTTTGTAAATTGTTTAAAACTATGGTTTAAGTCTTTTAACAAAATTAACTGACACCGTACCGATACACTTGGGACCGTATTGGTACGCTTAGCCAAATTTCTCAATTTTATAACTAAGGGTGACAAACCCATATCGATATATCTAAGCCTGTATCGATACGCATTGACCAAGGTTGACCCGTTTCGGTACACCCCAAGGCCGTACCGATGCAATTTTCTTCCCATACCCTTTTGCAGAGGTTCTTATCGATACAGCTTAACCCGTATCAGTACGCTCTATTTTCCTAAGTCCAAATATGCAAGGTTGTATCGTTACAGCTTGACCCGTATCGATACGTTTGTCCTATAATGGCATATTTTATCTAGTTTTTATTCAAATTAACCTGTTGAATGATGACCAAATGACATGAAATTTTACCAGTAAATTATTAATCCATAATTCTAATAGCATACAAAAGTTAGAGTGATTCAAATCTATTTACTAAGTTTTTACCGTTGAGTCCTTTTAGGCCAAAATTAGCTAGTTTATCAATTTGCAAATATATCATATTTCCCATTTTACTCCTAGGCACTTTAAGACCATTACATATGTTGCGTGTAATAAGTGCTACGCAAATGTGCAAGTATACACGTCCCAAGTTATAGTATAAAAGATATCGTCTCCACAGGGATTGGTGCTACTTCAAGAATCTAGTCTCTTGCACTGTAAAAATAAAAACACAAATAAAAGATTATAGAAGTTTAACTAATCTAGAAAGCAAATAAGTAAAAGAAAAGATGAATTCAATTGAGAGAGATAGGCCAGGTTATCGTGAGTTGAGGTGTAATAGCCGATTGGATCGTCTTGGTAAAAGAGTGCACGGGCAATTCAGTTGCCGTGGCAACTTGCACAACGGGGTTGCCTTGCCAACTAATCGATGGTTGCCTGGGCAACTACTTGGGCGTCTGGGCAGCAACTTCAAGGTTCGGCGGAGCGTTCTTCAATGGTTTCTTCTTATCCCTAAGTCGAAACTCTAGCTACTTGTGCATGCCTTGATAATACATCCCTACGTGAATCAAGGGTGAACAACAACCAATCTTGCGCTCCTCTTAGCCGTTGAAATCCTTAACTTATTCCTAAGCCGGATTAATCTTCACCATCATTGGATTGAATAAAGATCATATTCATTCGTTTCTTGAATCTAACTCTCCCGATATTAGATAAATGGATGAAATCACGAGATCCTCTCCCAATTCACTCGCAAACAATAATAAGAACCAAGAATGAATAAACCTTGAAATAGAAAAGTGCAAACTCTTATTACCTAAACAAAAACCAATAGTTTCTCACAACCACAAAACACAATAACCATAGCCAAGTAGATTTAGTTCATGGCTTGGTTCCAAAGAAACACAAGATAATTAATCCCTAGCATGAACCCAACCGAACAAGGAAGAAAAGATGAAGCTTGTCGAAAATCCCTTTCCCTGGATGCTTGCCGAAAATTCCCCTTGCTTCCTCTCTTGGACTTGTCGAATTTTTCCCTCTTGCTCTCCATCAAGTAGTCGAAATCTCCTTGCTATTTATAGGGCTAGGCCAAAGTCCTTCTTTGAGGAGGAGTTTGAGTTGGAATTAAATTATCTTTAAAGAATATAATTCTTTATTATAATTTTATTCCTATTAGAACTTCTCCTATCTTCTTGGAATTTAATTCTTCTTTAATCTCTGCATGGCAATCAAATTCCTTTGGGCTTGGGCCTTGCTCCATGTCATCTTGGGCTTGTAAAGTCATTAATTTCGACATCCCTATTGCATTTTCTCTTTGTCGACAATTGCCATGGCATCTGGCTCGGCGTCTCCTTCATGCATTGCCCTGGAAACTAGCTCGGCATATCCTTCATGCATTGCCCTGGCAACTAGCTCGACATTGCTTTGGCAAGTGATCCTGCACATACACACACAAAGCACACCAAAGCAGCATCTTTTCCACAAAAACTACCAAGTTATGTAATCAAGCTCAATGATGGAAGGAAACATGGATTAATGCATGAATGGCTAACTATGCAACTAATATGAGCCTAAGTCTAACAATAATATGAGTAAAAAGGGTAAGAAAAATAGTACTTTTGAACACTTATCACATCCCCAAACTCGAACTATTGCTTGTCCTCAAGCAATGCAAACTCATAATTACGCCAAGACTTCAACTTTCACAAACTTAGCTTTGAACTTGATTTCAATTCTCTCAAACGGGGCACAAAGTATGATTGGCTTTTTATTTTTCAGAAAAGCGAGGAATTACTCGGAATCAAACTATAATGCTTGTGAGTGTGTGCGGAGTTGTGTGCAAGTTGATTTTTCGGATCCTATGCAAACAATAGGTTTTCAAATTACTTTATTGGGTTCTTTTTAACATGTTTTAGCTAGAGCCAGTTTTGGGCACCTCTAGTGTTTTATTTTTAGTTTCTTAAGTTAATTTAATCGACTAGAGCGGTTTGGGCACCTCTAGTTAAAATTTTTAACACCTCCTAGAGCAGTTTGGGCACCTCTCTAGTGATCAAATTTTTAGCATATGCTAGAGCCAATTTGGGCACCTCTAGCATTCATCCAATTTTTATTCTAATCCCCCAATTTGTTAATTATCAACCTAAGTTTACTAGAACTCCTTAAATCAATCAAACCACAATAGTGTTTCATCAAATTTAGCATCATAGTAAAATTCTAAGTTTTTCCAAGGTTATCCTAGAATAAAAATTCTATCAATTAAGTGCATTGGCAAAGTCATCATCGAATATTCATCAAATCTAAGCAATTCTTGTTCCAATTAAGGGCATGGCAAGCAATTTATGTATCCTAAATGTAATACTTAAGATGAATGTAATTAAACATGGTAACTACCCCCCCAAACTCGAGTGAGGCATTGTCCTTAATGCATGCGAAAAATAAAAATAAAAATGCATACGAGGACTTACTACGAGAGTTCGTCATCGTAGATGATTAGTTTCCTTCTTGTCGGTGTCTTAATTCTCTTGCTTGAACGCGATGGTTGTTTTCTTGTTGCCGGTGGTGGAATCGATCCTCGTACGGGGTTGTCCTCATCGTCCTCTTCTTCAATGTCAATGGCTTTTCGCTTGGAGGATTCAATTGATGCGGTGTTTATTGGTTCAATGGAGGACTCGTCCGAATCTGAAAAATCAGAAAATAATTCCGGAGGAGTTGATTCGGGCATAGGTGCTTTACCTTTGGCTTTTGCAGTGGTTGCCGGGATGTCTTTAGCTTTAGTAGCCGTGGCATCTTCAGGGTTGGTTGTCGTTGCGTCAGCTTCCTTGGTTGCCGGGGCAAGGATCTCAGCGGGAAAGATTGGGAATGGCACGCGATTGTCCGGGTACTTTTCTAGGATTACTTGGGTGATGGCAATGTTGTGCTCCTTCATGTACCGCATGAACATTAGTTGCCGATCTTCAATTTGCCTTAGGCGGCTCGCCAATGGGTGCAAAAGTGCTTCAAAGTGTCCCGGGATTAATGGTCGAGTTGCTCTGGCGTTAGGTGTTTGGGCATTAGGGATTGCCGCGGCGGCAGGAGTTGCCGTGGCAATTGGAGGCCTTGAAGAATCTCCCGGTGCCTCTCCCATTAGCTTCCGGATTAGTGCTTGATTCCAACCAGACTTGGGTAGGGCCTTTTCATCGGTGGACTCACTCGGGACATGCATCTCCTTGCAAAGATTAGAAATTAAGCAAGGGAAGAAAAGATAACCCTTATATTTTGAGCTGCATACAAAAATCTCATGACAAATAATTTTTCCAATGTTAATGATGCGATTATGCAAAATAGAATGTATGAGCAAAAGACGTGGTATATCAACGGTAGTATTGTGTGTGGAGGGCATTAAAGAAGTTTTAACAAACTTATTCCATAGTTTTGCCTCAGGTTTAAGCCGAAGGCGATTTACCGTGCCCTTGTATTTACCGTCGTTCCAATGAGTTCCCGGTTGAGTGAGTTCTTGAAGCACCTTGTCGAGTTGCTTGGGATTGATTTGGTCAACGAAGGCTTGATGCTCGTCCTTCTCAATGTAAAGTCCGTAAAAGGTGTTGATGCTTTCGAGACTTATAAGTATGGCCTTTTCACGAACAAAAACATAAGGATTATCCGGGTTAGGTGAGTGAGCATAGAATTCTCTTACCCATGAGATGTTACCCGGTTCCGGTTGATGGCAAAAGATTTGCCACTTTTGATGTGCAATCCTCTTGAAGATGAATGGTTCAAGGCCGAAATCTTGATGAGAGTTGGAGTATTCAAAGCCTTGTTCTTCATGAATCTTTCGGCTTTAAAACTTGGATTGAAATCTTTCTTGAACCGCCGGTGTAGCAAACTTCTTGTATCTTGGTTCTTTGGAGGAACTTGGATGAACTAAAAGTTTAATCTTGGATGCCATGTATGATCTTGGTTGTGAGTAAAAACAAAGAAAAGAAAAGAAAAGAAACTAAAAAGTTGCAAGATAGAAAGTAGGAATAGGTTAAGGGTGGTTTTATAGAAAAGATAGGTGGTTGGGATTGGGGGAAATCGAAAAAGGGTTTAGGGTTTGGTAGGAATTTTCGACAAAGGGGTTTTGGTTAGGATGAATTGGAGGCTTTACATAAGCCTTAGATTCAGCCCATTAGTTTCCTTGTTGAAGATGTTTTCCTACTTGGTTTAGAATTCCTTCTTTATCTTGAACTTCCTTTCATACAATTCAAAAACAAATCAAATAAGGATTACAATTAAAGATAAACTAATAAAGAAAATAAATAAAGATGTGTAATAGGATTCTTAAACTAAAAAAAAATCTATCCTAAAACTACTTAATAATCGAAAAAAATAAAAAAAACGAAAAAAAAGAAAAAAAATAAAATACTTAAATATTCGAAAAAAAATAAAAAAGTAAAAAATAAAAATATAAATATAAAAAGGGAGAGCATGCTCATGCATCTCCTAAATTGACCACTTCCTTGTTACGTTCCACATGGGCACCATTGTAGTGCTTCAATCTTTGTCCATTAACTTTGAATTCATGGTTGTCAGAGATGGACTTGATTATCACGGCACCATGAGAGAATGGTTTGACGACTTCAAATGGTCCCGACCATCTTGATTTCAGCTTTCCCGGGAAAAGTTTTAGCCAAGAATTGAATAGGAGAACTAGTTGCCCTGGCGTGAATTGTCGTGGCAATAGTTTTTTGTCATGCCATCGCTTTGTTTTCTCCTTGTAGATTCGTGCATTGTTATTGGCGAGTGCACGAAATTCTTCTATCTCATTGAGATCCATCAAGCGCTTTTGTCCGGCACTTTCCCAATCCATATTCACGGTCTCGATTGCCCAGTACGCCTTGTGCTCGATTTCCACCGGTAGATGACATGTTTTACCATAGACAAGTCGGAAGGGGGACATACCTAAGGGTGTTTTGAATGCAGTGCGATATGCCCAAAGTGCGTCATCTAGTCTTAATGACCAATCCTTCCTTGAGGGATTTACAACTTTCTCGAGTATTCCCTTCAACTCCCGGTTGGAAATTTCTGCTTGCCCGTTGGTTTGTGGGTGATATGCCGTGGCGATCTTGTGTGATATGCCGAAGCGTTGCAACATCTTGGCAATTAGTCTGTTGTCGAAATGCTTTCCCCCGTCACTGATAATTGCTCTCGGCATCCCAAACCGTGTAAATATGTTTTTCTGCAGGAATCGTTGCACGGTCTTGGAATCGTCGTTGGGAACTGTAGCTGCCTCTACCCGTTTAGACACATAGTCGACGGCGAGTAAGATGTAGAGGTTGCCGAATGAAGATGGGAAAGGTCCCATAAAGTCGATCCCCCATACATCGAACAGTTCCACCTCGATGATGTTCTGGAGTGGCATCTCATGTCGTCTCGAGATATTGCCCATCCTTTGGCAACGATCACATTGCTTGTAAAAGTCTTGGGCATCTTTGTACAATGTTGGCCAATACAAACCGGATTGCAAGACTTTGGCCACGGTACGAGTTCCTCCAAAATGTCCTCCATAGGGTGAAGAATGGCATTGACGGAGTACATTCTGTTGCTCTTCTTCAGGGACACATCGGCGTATAACCTGATCTGCACATTTTTTAAACAAAAGAGGCTCGTCCCAAAAGTAATGCTTAGCATCATGGCGGAACCGCTTCTTCCCTTGGTGAGTAATGCCATAAGGAAAAATACCACAAGCAAGGAAGTTAACTAAATCCGCGTACCAGGGTATTGCCGAGGCATGTGCTGCCGTAGTGACTGCTCCCAGAATTGTCGCGGCGTGCGCGTCAAAGACTGTTGTGGCGTCGAGAGTTGTCGAGGCATGTGCATCCATGGTTTTCGAGGCGTCAAGGTTTGCCGAGGCGTCGAGGGTTGCCGAGGCGTCGAGGGTTGCCGAGGAAACTAAAATTTGTTCATCCGGGAATGCATCACATATCTCAAGATTCGCATCCTCCTCCTTATAGCGTTCCAAACGTGATAAGTGATCGGCCACTTGATTTTCTGTTCCTTTCATGTCCTTAATTTCAATATCAAATTCTTGTAAAAGTAATATCCAACGAATCAAACGAGGTTTAGCATCCTTTTTAGAAAATAAGTATTTGATTGTCGAATGGTCCGTATGAACAATTACCTTTGTACCAATTAAATAGGATCGGAACTTCTCAAATGCGAAAACTACAGCTAGTAACTCTTTCTCCGTTGTTGTGTAATTCACTTGAGCACCATTAAGAGTTTTACTAGCGTAGTATATCACATGGAAGGTCTTACATGTGCGTTGGCCTAGGACTGCTCCTACCGCGAAATCACTTGCATCACACATGAGCTCAAAAGGTAGCGTCCAATCTGGTGGAACGACAATGGGTGCCGAGGCAAGCTTTTTCTTTAGGGTTTCGAATGCTTGAGTGCAAGTATCATCAAAATCGAAGACTTTATCCTGTTCAAGCAGATTACACAAGGGTTTAGTGATTTTAGAAAAATTATGAATGAACCTCCTGTAAAAACCTGCATGTCCGAGAAAACTTTGAATTCCTTTAACCGAATTTGGTGGGGGTAATCTCTCGATCACGTCCACCTTGTCTTTGTCTACTTCAATTCCCTTGGATGAAATCTTGTGGCCGAGCACTATTCTTTCATCTACCATAAAATGGCATTTCTCCCAATTGAGGACTAAATCCGTTTCTTCGCATCTTGCTAACACCCTCTCTAGATTGTCGAGACAGCTGTAGAAGTCATTACCAAAAACAGAAAAATCATCCATGAAGATCTCAAGGAAGTCTTCGAACATGTCTGAAAAGAGTGTCATCATGCATCTTTGGAAGGTTGCCGGGGCGTTACACAATCCGAACGGCATCCTTCGGAAGGCATAAGTACCGTATGGGCATGTGAAGGTTATCTTTTCTTGATCTTCTGGTGCTATGGCAATCTGATTGTAACCTGAATAACCATCAAGAAAACAATAAAAGGGTTTACCTGCAAGACGGTCAAGCATTTGATCAATAAAGGGTAATGGGAAGTGATCTTTCCTAGTGGCTTTGTTTAGCTTTCGATAGTCCATACAAACCCTCCAACCGGTCACAGTCATGGTTGGGATAAGTTCATTATTTTCATTGCTTACCACTGTTATACCTCCCTTTTTCGGAACACATTGTACCGGGCTTACCCACGTACTATCGGAGATAGGGTATATAATGCCGGTGTCAAGCCACTTGATGATTTCTTTCATTACAACCCTTTTCATGGCATGATTCAGTCTCCTCTGGGCCTCAATTGAAGGTTTGTGATCATCTTCCAAACAGATCTTGTGCATGCACACCGCCGGGCTAATTCCCTTCAAGTCGGCAATTGTCCACCCTATTACCTTTTTGTGTAGCTTCAACATCTTGATCAGCTTCTTTTCCTGCTCAGGCTGTAACTTAGAAGAAATAATTACAGGTAATGTATTATCGGTCCCTAAGTATACATATTTTAGTTGCTCTGGCAATTGTTTCAACTAAAGAATTGGTGGTTGTTCAATAGAGGGTTTTTCGAGCTTACCTTCCTTACCTGAGTAGTCCAGTGGTTCAAAGTATGTACCTGGTCGATTGACTAGCCAATTTGCCTCTTCTGGTTGTTCCTCATCGACCAGTTCTTCATACTCCTCATGTTCCTCTTGGTCGACAATGTAGTTATCGAGGCAACTAAATTCCTCATCGAAGTTAAACTCTGCCGTGGCATGAAGTAGTTGGCATTCTTCTGGATCATCGGCATGCCTTAGTGTTTGGAACACATTTAGTTTAACTTGCTGGTCATTCACCCTCATTGTGAGTTCTCCCTTTTCAACATCAATCAAGGTTCTCCCTGTTGCTAGGAATGGTCTCCCGAGAATGATGGGTGCATGCTCATCTACTTCACAATCCAAAACAATAAAGTCAGCGGGAAAAATAAATTTATCGACTTTTACCAGTATGTCTTCGATTTTTCCCTCTGGATGCACATAGGATCTGTCGGCTAGCTGCAGCATGATTGTTGTAGGTCTTGCCTTCCCGATTCCTAGTTTTTGGAAAACCGATTTAGGCATCAAGTTTATGCTCGCCCCTAGGTCGCATAGTGCTTTCCTGACATAGTGATTTCCAATAGAACAGGGTATTGTGAAACTTCCGGGATCCTTCAACTTAGGTGGCGTACGATTGTGCAACATTGCCATGCATCCCTCTGTCGCGGCAACTATTTCAAACTCTCCTAGCCTTGTTCTTTTGGACACAATGTCTTTAAGAAACTTGGCATAGTTGGGCATTTGTTCAATTGCTTCCACCAGTGGCAAGTTGATGTGGACTTGCTTTAGGATATCAAGAAACTTCTTGAATTGGTATTCTTGCTTTTGTCGCTTCAACCTTTGTGGGAATGGTGGTGGAAGTCGGATATCTTCGATCCTTTCATTGGTTTGAAACCTGATTGACGGCATTGCCGGGACATCTGGAGTTGCCGAGGCATTATCAACTGGGGTTGTCGAGGCATGCTTATCGCAAGTTTCTGAGACGTCGCCGGTTGCCGAGGCATGTTTATTGCTGGTTGCCGCGGCAATTCCTGGTTCAGCATCTGAGGCTTTGCCGCTAGGTTCGTCTTGATCTTTTTGTGGAGTTTGTTTGACGAGCGGGTTTGAACCTCTCTAAGTTGTTGGCCACTGGTGGTGATTGCCTTACATTGCTCATGGCGGTTCCTCTTGCGACTTGATATCGCTAGGTAAACCTCCTTGTGGTCTAGTGTTCAGATTTTGAGCAAACTGTCCGACTTGATTTTCCAATGATTTGATTGCCGCCTCATGGTTTTGCAATCTCATCTCGGTCCTGTTAATAAAAGCATCAGTTCTTTTTATGAAATTACTATTCTCAGCCATATAAGATTCAGTTTTCATCATAAAAGCATTTAGAGAATTTTCCAAAGAACTAGATGTCGTCGTTGTTGCTGCGGCATCATTGTCGTGGCATATTCTCTTTGGAATCGATGCTTGTGCATTTCGATTGTTACGGTTTAGAGCATTGTTGGGATTAGTCCACGAAAAATTTGGGTGCTTCTTCCAAGCTGGATTGTATGTATTGGACATCATGTTGTTGCTCGATTGTAATTCCCCACATAGAATTCGGATTCCGGATTCTCGCATACATTCGAGAAGAATTATGGTTATCACCACATAACTCACAAAAAGAATCCATTACCTTGACTTTATGTGTGTTGTTTGGTTTTTGCATGTTCTGGACCATCTTGGTTAAAGCGGCCAATTGTGCCGAAATTGAATCTGATGATCCTAGTTTATGTATTGTGGCTTGGCGTCTAACTCCTCCTCTTCTAGTAGATGGGAATTGATAATCATTCTTGGCCAGCCTGTTTAAAATTTGCATTGCTTCCTCCGGCGACTTATCTAGGAGTATGCCTTTTGCCGAGGCATCTAGCATCATCCTTGTTGGTGTATTCACGGCGTTGTAAAACATTGTTACTTGAGTCCACACCGGGAATCTGTGTAAAGGGCATTTGTGTAGAAGTTCTCTATATCGCTCCCAAGCCTCGTACATGGATTCATCATCCGCTGCTGCCGAAAAAGAAGTAATGTCGTTACGGCTTATCAGTCAAATTTGTAGGATTAAATCTAGCAAGGAAATCACGACAAAGATCAGTCCAAGATGCTATGGATCCGGCAGAATGCTATTCAGCCATGCTTTCGCCTATCCTCGGTGAATAGGGGAATAATCTTAATCGTAGGACATCGGGGTGACTCGTGTATCTTGAACGAGTTGCAAATCTCAAGGAAAGATTTCAGATGTTGCCGTGCATCTTGATTCTTTGAGCCGCCAAATCGACCAATTGTGTTGATCATATTAAACATTACCGGTTTCAACTCAAAGTGGTCGGCTTCAATTTCAGGTGCGACAACTTCTGGGTTAAGTCCATCAAGATCTTCTTCAAGATAGTCTCGAATAGTTTTGTTTCGTGCAAGAATCACTCCTCCTCCTGCTCGAACATCTTGATTCATATTGCCATCTTGATTTGCCATTGCTTCTCTTATCCTTCGTCTAAGTCTTTGTAAGGTTCGTTCGATTTCTGGATCAAAGGGATATTCTGGTGAAGTCGGTCTTGCCCTGGTCATATACCAATGCAAAACCAAAGTTTGTTAGCCCTTTGAATTTTAAACAAGAAAAATAAAAAGAAAGTGCAAGAAAGTAAAAACAAAGTCGCTATTGCCAATCCCCGGCAACGGCGCCAAAAACTTGTTGCGCAAGATAATTAATCCCTAGCATGAACCCAACCGAACAAGGAAGAAAAGATGAAGCTTGTCGAAAATCCCTTTCCCAGGATGCTTGCCGAAAATTCCCCTTGCTTCCTCTCTTGGACTTGTCGAATTTTTCCCTCTTGCTCTCCATCAAGTAGTCGAAATCTCCTTGCTATTTATTGGGCTAGGCCAAAGTCCTTCTTTAAGGAGGAGTTTGAGTTGGAATTAAATTATCTTTAAAGAATATAATTCTTTATTATAATTTTATTCCTATTAGAACTTCTCATATCTTCTTGGAATTTAATTCTTCTTTAATCTCTGCATGGCAATCAAATTCCTTTCGGCTTGGGCCTTGCTCCATGTCATCTTGGGCTTGTAAAGTCATTAATTTCGACATCCCTATTGCATTTTCTCTTTGTCGACAATTGCCATGGCATCTGGCTCAGCGTCTCCTTCATGCATTGCCCTGGCAACTAGCTCAGCATATCCTTCATGCATTGCCCTGGCAACTAGCTCGGCATTGCTTTGGCAAGTGATCCTGCACATACACACACAAAGCACACCAAAGCAGCATCTTTTCCACAAAAACTACCAAGTTATGTAATCAAGCTTAATGATGGAAGGAAACATGGATTAATGCATGAATGGCTAACTATGCAACTAATATGAGCCTAAGTCTAACAATAATATGAGTAAAAAGGGTAAGAAAAATAGTACTTTTGAACACTTATCAACATACATATCAAAATAGACCATTGTAACATGTCTAAGCCCTATTCCACCTTACTATGAGATTAGAACAAAACGTAACATACATATGGTTGATGAGAGTGACTTGCAACCGCAACTACACAATCGGAGCTCAGAATTCTTCAAAGTCCTGAAATGCATGAGACACACACATGTTAGGCTTACATAGCCTAGTGAGGTAGTTATAAGAAAAGCACCAAGTTCTTATTTGGCGTAAAAGACTTATAAACATGCTTGGATTACATAAGTACACCATTAATCATATATCGATCATATTCAAGGCCAATTGTTATATTTTCATATGTCACATGTAAAGCATACATTCGTAACATTTCCTTGGACATGGTAACCAATGGATATGCGGATTCCCCTATACACCATATTATCTCGAAAGTAGGCCCTAGCCTTGAGCCGTAGCTCCAGAAAATATCCCTCACACAAACCAACCTTATCTCACCACATATAGGCTATAGCCCCGGACCGTAGTCCAATCCCTTACTTAATGAGCTCAAATAACCCTATGGCATGCCAATTGTATCCAATTTCCACAAGTCTCCAAGGATTACACATATCATCATAGTTCTTACCTTTGTGCCCGTATGCCATAACATATCGGATCAAAAATCGAGCCTTAGCTCCACATATCATATCATAACATATACATATCAATATTTACACATAGCATTTTTCAAATGTCATATACGAACTTTACAACATACCACAATGTTGAGAACTTACCATGCTTACCATTAGCACCCACATATGCTTGCTCTACTTAAGCCCTTAAAAAATGCAATTATAATCACAAAAACAAATGGAACAGGATGGCACCTTGCCTATCCCTTGACACAACTACACTCACCTTGGTTCCAAAGCTCTCAGATTGCAACTCCTTGGCACCTAGCTTCGAGGGATTCTTCTCCACTTCTTGAGCTAGTCCAAAAATTAAGGATTGCATTATAATCAAACACAATGACTTACAAACATTTTTCAAGCTTACCAAAGCTTGTGGACAAAATTAAAATAAGGGATTTGATCACCTAATACATGGGATTAACTTGGATGATCAAAGACCTAATTCTTGATATTACACCTCAAAAATTGAAGGAATCATTAAATTGATAAAGGGGTTTTACTCACCAAGTTGTGAGCTTTCAAACGACATATCAAAATTGAACAAAGGCCAAGGATCAAACCGAGGTGTTTGCTTAGCTTGAAGTTGAAGACAATAATGGTGGTGCTTGCTTGTTTGAAGACAATAATGGTGGTGCTTGCTTGTTTGAAGACAAGGGTGGGTTTTGCTTTCGGTGAATTCAAAGTAAGAAAGAAAGCTTTTGTTTCTTATTTTAAGACCATTTACCACTCTTAATCATTATCCCACCTACTTATGGACCAATAGGAAGCTTTCCTACTAACAAAGGAAAGATTAAACAACCATTTTCTATCAATTCATAACTTTTTACAATTTTAAAGCAATTGGCAACTATCTATCACTTTATCTGAGGTCTTTCACATGGGAGGGGCAAGAAAGTAGGTGACTCAGCACCCTATTTCCCATATCTTTTCAAATTAGTCTCCAAAATAGATTTCTGCAGGGACCCATATCGATACACCTTATAGCCGTATCGATACGGCTAAGCTAAAACATGTAAGTTAGTTATGGGCAGTTAGGCCGTACCGATACATATTTTCAACATTTTCAGCTTTGAATTTCTTACAAAAAGGTCTACATAACTTAAATTAGGCCCAAATAAATTTCGTTACTTCAAGGTTGGGTTCAAGTTCAATCAATTACATCATTTGGGCATAACTGATACAAAATTTTTGATCGCCGAAACCTAATTCCGACTAGATTTGTTTTCGGGTTGTGACAACTATCCCCCTTAAGAAAATTCATCATCGAATTTTCACTTTAGCATAAGAGATGAGGATACTAATTCTGCATCGTCTCCTCTGGCTCCCAGGTTGCTTCCTCCACTGAGTGACTCCTCCAAAGAACTTTTAATAGTGGCACCGACATGTTTCGAAGTCTCTTGACTTCTCGTGCAAGGATTTGCACTGGTTCTTCCTCGTACGTCAAATCAGACTGGATTTCCACAGATTCTGGTTTGATCACATGAGAAGAATCGGGTCGATAATTTCGTAGCATAGATACGTGGAAGACATTATGTATACGAATTAACTCTTCAGGAAGAGCTAGTTAGTAAGCAACAGGTCCAACTCGCTTGATCGCTTCAGACGGGCCAATAAAATGGGGACTGAGCTTCCTCTTTTGCCAAAACCTAGGACCTTCTTCCACGGGGATACCTTAAGGAAGGCTTTCTCTTCCACATCATACTAAATGTCTATTTTTTTTCAAATTACCATAAGCTTTCTGCCGGTCGAACACTGCCTTCAGCCGGTCACGAATGATGGTTATCCTTTCTTTGGTTTCCCGAAGTAAGTCGGGCCTAACACTTTGCCTTCACCAAGCTCGGTCCAATAAAGAGGGGTTCTAAATCTCTTCCCATAAAGAGCTTTATAGGGAGCCATTTGAATCGAAGCTTGGTAACTATTGTTGTACGCGAACTCCACTAAAGGTAGGGATTTTTCCCATGTATTCCCGAAGTTGATAACACAGGCTCTTAGCATATCTTTTAGGATCTACAGGGAAGAATCAAGATTGATACGAAATACTTATAAACATGAATAGAAACGACATAAGGTTACCTAAATAACCTTTTAGATTGGCCATCGATTTTAGGGTGGAAGGTAGTGCTTAGGTGCACTCGAGAACCCAAAGCCTCATGTAAGGTTCTCCAAAACTGGGATGCAAAATGCGAATTACGGTCAAAGATGATGGATACAGGAACTCTGTGTAAATAGATGACTTCACGAATGTACAGCTCAGCGAGTCTAGGCAAGTTGAAGTCCATTTTTACCGGGAGAAAATAAGCAGACATGGTGAATCGATCTACAATGACCCAAATAACATCATTCTTCTTCGGTGTCATTGGTAGACCACTTACGAAATCCATCGTAATACTTTCCCATTTCCATTGTGGAAGCTCAATAGGTTACAAGAGACCGGTAGGTACCTTGTGCTCGGCTTTAACCTGTTGGCAGGTCAGACACCTAGTCACAAAGTCTGTGATCTCACTTTTCATACCAGACCACCAATACAGCTTTTTCAAGTCTTTATACATCTTGATAGCTCCAGGATTAACAGAAAAGGGACTCGAATGAGCTTCACTCAAAATTTGGTTCCGAAGATCATCATCGTCAGGGACACAAATACGATTTTGGAAACACAATAAACCTTCAGAATTCATAGCAAAGTCAGGATACGGCTTATCCTTGATCTTAGTAATGAGAGTTTGCAACTCCTCATCAGATTCTTGGAGTTCTCTAATTCGAGACACGATAGTTGACTGAACTCTCAGTTCAGCCAATAGTTTGCCATGCTTCTTGAGCCGAAAGTGAGCATTCAAACACCTTAGGGAGGGAGTGGGCTTCCGACTAAGTGCGTCAGCCACAACATTTTCCTTACCGGGATGGTAATCAATGACTAAATCATAGTCCGTCAAAAGTTCCATCCACCTTCGTTGACGGAGATTCAACTCTTTCTGAGTTAGAAAATACTCCATGCTCTTGTGATCAGTGTACAAGTAACACTTCTCACCGTAAAGATAGTGCTTCCAAATATTTAAGGCAAACACAACAGCAGCTAACTTCAAATCTTGCGTCAGGTAGTTCAGCTCGTGTGATTTAAGCTGACATGAGGCATAAGCAATAACTTTTCCTTCTCGCATAAGCACACAACCTAATCCCAAGTGGGATGCATCACTGTATATGTTGAGGTCCTTGCCTGAATCGGGTTGCACCAAAATAGGGGCATGGGTTAGGACTTTCTTAAGTTGATCAAAACTTCTTTGTTGTTCCACTATCCACACAAAGGAAGTTTCTTTACGGAGAAGCTTCGTCAAGGGTGGAGGAATCGTCGAGAACCCTTTAACGAATCTATAGTAGTAGCCTGCAAGGCCCATAAAGCTACGTACTTCTCAAACATTCTTCAGAGAGATCCAATCAAGAACCACTTGAATCTTCTTTGGGCCCACCTAAATTCCCGTAGAATAAATCACATGACCCAGAAAGGATACTTCAGATGGTAGAACTCACATTTACTAAACTTAGCGTAAAACTGTTTCTCCCAAAGAGTCTAAAGCACAATCCGGAGATGTTCTTCAAGAGTGGCAGTGTCCTTGGAATAGATCAAGATGTCATATATGAACACAACCATGAATCTATCTAGATAGGGCCGAAACACACGGTTCATCAGGTCCATAAAGGCTACAGGTGCATTGGTAAGCCCAAAAGGCATTACCAAGAACTCATAGTGGTCGTATCTAGTTCGGAAGGCAGTCTTTGAAACATCAGACTCTTTCACTAGCATTTGATAGTATCCAGATCGTAGGTCTATCTTAGAGAAGACAAAAGCATCCTTCAACTGATCAAAGAGATCATCGATCCTTGATAACGGATACTTATTCTTCATTGTTACTCTATTCAACTAATGATAGTCAATGCATAGTCGCACCGGTCCATCTTTCTTCTTGACAAATAAGACCGGTGCTCTCTAAGGTGAAGAACTTGGTCGGATAAATCCCTGATCCAATAGATCTTACATTTGGGCCTTTAATTCTTTTAATTCAACTAGAGCTATATTGTACGGAGCAATGGAGACTAGTGTAGTCCCTGGTTTCACCTCAATACAAATTCTACTTCTCGGCTCGAAGAAAGTCCCGAAAGTTCATCAAGGAACACATCAGAAAATTCTTTCACTATCGGTACATTTTCAAGCTTTGCATCCTGTTTAAACTCTATAGCACAAATGATAGCTTTATTAGGCTCACGTTTGGTCTTCATCAAGGCTATGCTCTCTTTGCCGAGTCCGTAGAGATACAGCTTCTTTTTCGAACAATCTACCCAGGCTTGATGTTCAGCTAACCAATCAAGGCCTAGGATAAGGTCGAACTACAGGAATGCTCGAGTTTAATCATCAAGCAATGCAAAACTAAAAATTACCTACCAAGACTTTAATCATCAAAGACATGCTTCAAACTTGAATTCAAACCTCAGAACCGTGGCACAAAGTATGATCACTTTTTAATTTTTCGGATAGCACAAAAATTATCCGAAATCAAACTATAATGCTCGTGACAATGTGTGTGCGTAGTTGTGTACAAGTTGATTTTAAAGATTCTATCTGAACAATAGGCTTTTATCAATTTAATTACTGGGGCTTTTATTTTTATATTCACTAGAGCCAATTTTGGGCACCTCTAGCGAAGTAAGCAATTTCTCATTTTATTTTAGTCGACTAGAGCCAATTTCGGGCACCTCTAGCGATTCTCTAATGTGCATTGAGTACTAGAGACGGTTTCGGGCACCTCTAGTAAGAAAGTAACTTTTAATTTTCAAATTTATCCAAATTTTAAGCAACCTAAGTTCACTAAGTTTCTTTTAATCAACAAACTACAACTTTGTAACAAAAAAAATCAGCATCATAGTAAAATTCTAAGTTCTTTTCATGCAATCCTAAAATTAAAGGTTCTTTCAGTTAAGTGCAATGGCAAAAATTCATCATTGGATATTCAACAAGTCTTAAGTAATTAAATCCAATCAAAGGCATGGCAAGTAACATATGCAACCTATATATGATTGCTAAAGATGAATGCAACTAAACATGAAACTAACTAGAAACCAACACCCCCCCAAACTCGAGAGAAGCATTGTCCTCAATGCATGTAAAAGTGAAACATAATTTAAAAGAAACTAAATGAAATGAGTTATTCAGAGAGGTCGTCACCTCGAGTGATAAGTTTCCTTCGTGCCATTTGCTTGATTCATTTTCCAGTCGGTGGTTGAATGCTTGTGGCTGGTACCGCGTGAATAGCATTGCTTTGATTTGATCCATGTTTGCCGAGGCAGGTTCACTCTCCTGAGCATCAATAGTCGCGGAAGCCATTGTTGTTGCCTGGGAAGCGCCAGTTTCTGTTGCCGTGGCAACTGCTGAGGTAGTTGCCGAGGCGGTTGCTGGGGCATCCTCTGTTGCGGTTGTCGTGGCAAGTAGTCAGTAGGGAATTTCCTTAGCATGGTGGTTGTGAGTCTTGTTGTGGAAAAGAAAAGAAAACAAAGAAAACCTAGAAACTAAAGATAATGAAGACAAATAAAATAAAATATCTCCTAAAAATTCCAAAAAAATAAATAAAGAAAAAAACGAAAATAAAATAAAGTTCCAAAAATTAAAAATTCTTAGAAAGAGTGATAAGTGTTCAAAAGTACAATTTTTCTTACCCTTTTAACTCATATTATTGTTAGACTTAGGCTCATATTAGTTGCATAATTAGCCATTCATGCATTAATCCATGTTTCCTTCCATCGTTGAGCTTGATTACATAACTTGGTAGTTTTTGTGCCAAAAAATGCTGCTTTGGTGTGTTTTGTGTGTATGAGCAGGATCACTTGCCAAAGCAAGGCTAGAGCTAGTTGCCAGGGCAATACATGAAGGAGATGCCGAGCTAGTTGCTAGGGCAATGCATGAATGAGACGCCGAGCCAGTTTCCAGGGCAATTGTCGACAAAGAACAAGGTGATATGGTAGTCGAAATTGATGAGTAGACAAGCCCAAGATGACGTGGAGCAAAGCCAAATCCCAAAGGAATTTGATTTCCATGAAGAGATTAAAGAAGAATTAAATCCCAAGAAGATAGGAGAAGTTCTAGTGGGAATATAATTATAATAAAGAATTATATTCTTTAAAGATAATTTAATTCCAACTTAACTTCCTCCTCAAAAAAGGACTTTGACCTAGCCCTATAAATTAGAGGGGAATTTTGACAACTAAAAGAGGGAGAGCAAGAGGATAGAATTTTCGACAAGCTTCTAGGGCAAGGAGATTTCGACAAGCTTCAATTCTTCATCTTTTTCTTTCTAGTTCAATTAGGTTCATGCTAGGGATTATTTATCTTGTGTTTCTTTGGAACCTAGCCATGAACTAAATCTATTTGGCTATGGTTATTGTGTTTTGTGGTTGTGAGAAACTATTGGATTTTGTTTAGGTAATAAGAGTTTGCACTTTTCTATTCAAGGTTTATTCATTCTTGGTTCTTATTCTTGTTTGCGAGTGAATTGGGAGAGGATCTCGTAACTTCATCTATTTATCTAATATCGGGAGAGTTAGATTCAAGAAATGAATGAATATGATCTTTATTCAATCTATTGATGGTGAAGATTAATCCAGCTTAGGAATAAGTCAAGGATTTCAACGGCTAAGAGGAGCGCAAGATTGGTTGTTGTTCACCCTTGATTCACGCAGGGATGTATTATCAAGGTATGCACAAGTAGCTAGAGTTTCGACTTAGGGATAAGAAGAAACCATTGAAGAACGCTCTGCCGAACCTTGAAGGTTGCTTCCCAGACGCCCAACTAGTTGCCCAACTAGTTGCCCATGCAACCATCAATTAGTTGCCAAGGCAACCTCGTTGTGCAAGTTGCCACGGCAACTGAGTTGCCCGTGCACTCTTTTACCAAGACGATCCAATCGGCTATCACACCTCAACTCACGATAACCTGGCCTATCTCTCTCATTTGATCTCATTCATTCTTTTACTTTATTGCTTTCTAGATTAGTTATTAGTTAAAACTCCTATAATCTTTTATTTGTGTTTTTACTTTTTTCAGTGCAAGAGACTAGATTCTTGAAGTGGCACCAATCCCTGTGGAGACGATATCTTTTATACTATAACTTGCAACGTGTATACTTGCACAATTGCGTAGCACTTATTACGGGCAACAAGTTTTTGGCGCCGTTGCCAGGGATTGGCAATAGCTACTTTGTTTTTATTTTCTTGCACTTTCTTTTTACTTTTCTTGTTTAAGATTCAAAGGGCTAACAAACTTTGGTTTTGCATTGGTATATGACCAGGGCGAGACCGATTACACCAGAATATCCCTTTGATCCAGAAATCGAACGAACCTTACAAAGACTTAGACGAAGGATAAGAGTAGCAATGGCTAATCAAGACGGCAATATGCATCAAGATGTTCCAGCAGGAGGAGGAGTGATTCTTACACAAAACAGAACTATTCGAGACTATCTTGAAGAAGATCTTGATGGACTTAATCCAGGAGTTGTCGCACCTGAAATTGAAGCCGACCACTTTGAGTTGAAATTGGTAATGTTTAATATGATCAACATAATTGGTCAATTTGGCGGCTCACAACTGAAGATGCACGGCAACATCTTAAATATTTCCTAGAGATTTGCAACTTGTTCAAAATACACGGAGTCACCCCTGATGTCTTACGATTAAAATTATTCCCCTATTCACTGGGGATAGGGCGAAAGCATGGTTGAATAGCATTCCTGCCGGATCAATAGCATCTTGGACCGATCTTTGTCGTGATTTCCTTACTCGGTTTAATCCTACAAATTTGACTGATAAGCTTTGTAACGACATTACTTCTTTTCGACAGGTAGATGATGAATCCATGTACGAGGGTTGGGAGTGATATAGAGAACTTCTACACAAATGCCCCCTACACGGATTCCTGGTGTGGACTCAAGTAACAATGTTTTACAACGCCGTGAATACACCAACAAGGATGATGCTAGATGCCTTGGCGAACGGCATACTTCTAGATAAGTCACCGGAGGAAGCAATGCAAATTCTAAACAGGCTGGCCAAGAATGATTATCAATTCCCCTCTACTAGAAGAGGAGGAGTTAGACGCCAAGCCACAATACATGAACTAGGATCATCAGATTCAATTTCGGCATAATTGGCCACTTTAACCAAGATGGTCCAGAACATGCAAAAACCAAACAACACACATAAGGTCAAGGTAATGGATTCTTTTTGTGAGTTATGTGGTGATAACCATGATTCTTCTGAATGTATGCTGAATCCGGAATCCAGCTTCTATGTGGGGAATTACAATCGGAACAACAATGTGATGTCCAATACATACAATCCAGCTTTGAAGAAGCACCCGAATTTTTCATGGAGTAATCCCAACAATGCTATAAACCAGAACAATCAAAATGCAGAAGCATCGGGATTCCAGCAGAATATGCCACAGTAATAGTTGCCGCATCAACAACCGACAACATCTAGTTCTTTGGAAAATTCTCTAAATGCTTTTATGATGAAAACTGAATCTTATATGGCTGAGAATAGTAACTTCATAAAAAGAACTGATGTTTTTATTAACAGGACCGAGATGAGATTGCAAAACCAAGAGGCGGCAATCAAATCATTGGAAAATCAAGTCGGACAATTTGCTCAAAATCTGAATACTAGACCGCAATGAGGTTTACCTAGCGATACTAAAGTGCAAGAGGAACTGGCCATGAGCAATGTAAGGCAATCACCACTAGAAGTGGCCAACAACTTAGAGAGGCTCAAACCCGCTCATCAAACAAAACTCCACAAAAAGATCAAGATGAACCTAGCGGCAAAGCCTCAGATGTTGAACCAGGAATTGCCTCAGCAACCGGCAATAAGCATGCCTCGGCAACCAACAATAAGGATGCTTCAGCAACTTGTGATAAGCATGCCTCGACAACCCCAATTGATAATGCCTCGGCAACTCCAGTTGTCCAGGCAATGCCGTCAATCGGGTTCCAAACCAATGAAATGATCGAAGATATCCGACTTCCACCACCATTCCCACAAAGGTTGAAGCGACAAAAGCAAGAATATCAATTCAAGAAGTTTCTTGATATCCTAAAGCAAGTCCACATCAACTTGCCATTGGTGGAAGCAATTGAACAAATGCCAAAATATGCCAAGTTTCTTAAAGACACTGTGTCCAAGAGAACAAGGCTAGGAGAGTTTGAAACAGTTGCCGGAATAGAGGGATGCTGGCCATGTTGTACAATCGTATGCCACCTAAGTTGAAGGATCCCGGAAGTTTCACAATACCCTGTTCTATTGGAAATCACTATGTCGGGAAAGCATTATGCGACCTTGGGGCTAGCATAAACTTGATGCCTAAATTGGTTTTCCAGAAACTAGGAATCGGGAAGGCAAGACCTACAACAGTTATGCTACAGCTAGCCGACAGATCCTATGTGCATCCAGAAGGAAAAATCGATGACATACTGGTAAAAGTTGATAAATTTATTTTTCCCGCTGACTTTATTGTTTTGGATTGTGAAGCAGATGAGCATGCACCCATCATTCTCGGGAGACCATTCCTAGCAACAGGGAGAACCTTGATCGATGTTGAAAAGGGAGAACTCACAATGAGGGTGAATGACCAGAAAGTTAAACTAAATGTGTTCCAAACACTAAGGCATGCCGATGATCCAGAAGAATGCCAACTTCTTCATGCCATGGCAGAGTTTAACTTCGACGAGGAATTTAGTTGCCTCGGCAACTACATTACCGATCAAGAGGAACCTGGGGAGTATGAAGAACCGGTCGATGACGAACAACAGGAAGAGGCAAATTGGCTAGTCAATCGACCAGGTACATCTTTGAACCACTGGATTACTCAGGTAAGGAAGGTAAGTTCGAAAAACCCTATACTGAACAACCACCGATTCTTGAGTTGAAACAATTGCCAGAGCAACTAAAATATGCATACTTAGGAACCGATAATACATTGCTTGTAATTATTTCTTCTAAGTTACAGCCTGAGCAGGAAAAGAAGCTGATTAAGATGTTGAAGCTACACAAAAAGGCAATAGGGTGGACAATGGCCGACTTGAAGGGAATTAGCCCGGCAGTGTGCATGCACAATATTTTGTTGGAAGATGATCACAAACCTTCAATTGAGGCCCAGAGGAGACTGAATCATGCCATGAAAGGGGTTGTAATGAAAGAAATCATCAAGTGGCTTGACGCCGGCATTATATACCCTATCTCTGATAGTACATGGGCAAGTCCGGTACAATGTGTTCCGAAAAAGGAAGGTATAACGGTGGTAAGTAATGAAAACAATGAACTCATTCCAACCAGGACTGTGACCGGTTGGAAGGCTTGTATGGATTATCGAAAGCTAAACAAAGCCACTAGGAAAGATCACTTCCCATTACCCTTTATTGATCAAATGTTTGACCGTCTTGCAGGTAAACCCTTTTATTATTTTCTTGATGGTTATTCAGGTTACAATCAAATTGCTATAGCACCAAAAGATCAAGAAAATACAACCTTCACATGCCTAAACGGTACTTATGCCTTCCGAAGGATGCTGTTCGGATTGTGTAACGCCCCGGCAACCTTCCAAAGATGCATGATGGCACTCTTTTCAGACATGGTCGAAGACTTCCTTGAGATCTTCATGGATGATTTTTCTGTTTTTGGTAATGACTTCGACAGCTGTCTCGGCAATTTAGAGAGGGTGTTGGCAAGATGTGAAGAAACTGATTTAGTCCTCAATTGGGAGAAATGCCATTATATGGTAGATGAAGGAATAGTGCTCAGCCACAAGATTTCATCCAAGGGAATTGAGGTAGACAAAGCCAAGGTGGACGTGATTGAGAGATTACCCCCACCAAGTTCGGTTAAAGGAATTCAAAGTTTTCTTGGACTTGCAGGTTTTTACAGGAGGTTTATTCATAATTTTTCTAAAATCACTAAACCCTTGTGCAATTTGCTTGAGCAGGATAAAGTCTTCGATTTTGATGATTCTTGCACCCCAAGCATTCAAAACCCTAAAGAAAAAGCTTACCTCGGCACCCATTATCGTTCCACCAGATTGGACGCTACCTTTTGAGCTCATGTGTGATGCAAGTGATTTTGCGGTAGGAGCAGTCCTAGGCAACGCACAGGTAAGACCTTCCATGTGTATACTACGCTAGTAAAACTCTTAATAGTGCTCAAGTGAATTACACAACAACGGAGAAAGAGTTACTAGTTGTAGTTTTCGCATTTGACAAGTTCTGATCCTATTTGATTGGTACAAAGGTAATTGTTCATACGGACCATTCGGCAATCAAATATCTATTTGCTAAAAAGGATGCCAAACCTCGTTTGATTCGTTGGATGTTACTTTTACAAGAATTTGAAATTGAAATTAAGGACAGGAACAGAAAATCAAGTGGCCGATCACCTATCACATTTAGAACACAATAGGGAGGAGGACGCGGATCTAGAGATATGCGATGCATTCCTGGATGAACAAATTTTAGTTACCTTGACAACCATGGACACGCACTCCTCGGCAACCCTCGACGCCTCGGCAACCATGGACGCGCACCCCTCGACAACTCTCGACGCTGCAGCAGCCCTTGACGCGCACGCCTCGGCAATTTTGGGAGCAGTTGCCACGGCAGCACATGCCTCGGCAATACCCTGGTACGCGGATTTAGTTAATTTCCTTGTTTGTGGTATTTTACCTTATGGCCTTACTCACCAAGGGAAGAAGTGGTTCCGCCATGATGCTAAGCATTACTTTTGGGACGAGCCTCTTTTGTTTAAACAATGTGCAGATCAGGTTATACGCCGTTGTGTCCCTGAAGAAGAGCAACATAATATACTCTGGCAATGCCATTCTTCACCCTATGGAGGACATTTTGGAGGAACTCGTACCGCGGCCAAAGTTTTGCAATTCAGTTTGAATTAGCCAACATTGTACAAAGATGCCCAAGACTTTTACAAGCAATGTGATCGTTGCCAGAGGACGGGCAATATCTCTAGACGACATGAGATGCCGCTCTAGAACATCATCGAACTAGAATTGTTCGATGTATGGGTGATCAATTTTATGGGACCTTTCTCATCTTCATTCGGCAACCTCTACATTCTACTTGCCGTCGACTACGTGTCTAAATGGGTTGAGGCAGCTGCAGTTCCCAACAACGATTCCAATACCGTGCAACGATTCTTGCAGAAAAACATTTTTACACGGCTTGGGATGCCGAGAGCAATTATCAGTGACGAAGGCAAGCATTTTGACAACAGACTAATTGCCAAGATGTTGCAACACTTCGGCATATCACACAAGATCGCCACGGCATATCACCCACAAACCAACGGGCAAGCAGAAATTTCCAACCGGGAATTGAATGGTATACTCGAGAAAGTTGTAAGTCCCTCTAGGAAGGATTGGTCATTAAGACTAGATGACGCACTTTGGGCATATCGCACTGCATTCAAAACACCCTTAGGTATGTCCCCCTTCCGACTTGTCTATGGCGAAACATGCCATCTACCGGTGGAAATCGAACACAAGGCATACTGGGCAATCAAGACCGTGAATATGGATTGGGAAAGTGTCGGACAAAAGCGTTTGTTTGACCTCAATGAGATAGAAGAATTCTGTGCACTCGCCTATAACAATGCACGAATCTACAAGGAGAAACAAAGCGATGGCATGACAAGAAACTATTGCCGCGGCAATTCATGCCAGGGCAACTAGTTCTCCTATTCAATTCTCGGCTAAAAATTTTCCCGAGAAAACCGAAATCAAGATGGTCGGGACCATTCGAAGTCGTCAAACCATTCTCCCATGGTGCTGTGATAATCAAGTCCATCTCTGACAACCATGAATTCAAAGTTAATGGACAAATATTGAAACACTACAATGGTGCCCATGTGGAACGTAACAAAGAGGTGGTCAACTTAGGAGATGCATGAGCATGCTCTCCCTTTGATATTTTAATTTTTTTAATTTTTTTATTTTTTTATTTTTATTATTTTCGATTATTTTTTTTATTTAGTTTTTTTCGAACTATTTTCTTTTATTTTTCCCGATTATTATTATATTTTTTAGGATAAATTTTCCTTTTTTATCTTTTTAAGTTTAAGAATCCCTTTACACATCTTTATTTATTTTCTTTTATTAGTCTATCTTTAATTTTAATCCTTATTTGATTTGTCTTTGAATTGTAGGAAAAGAGTTCAAGATAAAGAGGAATTCTAATCCAAGAAGGAAAACATCTTCAACAAGGAAATTAATGGGCTGAATCTAAGGCTTATATAAAGCCTCCAACTTACCCTAATTAAACCCCTCTTGCCGTCACCCTCTCCCTAAACCAAAACCCTTTTTTCGTCTTCCCCTAATCCCACCCACCATATTCACCACCTATCATTTCTATAAAAACCCATCACCCTTAACCTATTCCTACTTTTTATCTTGCAACTCTTTAGTTTCTTTTATTTTCTTTGTTTTTACAAAACTCACAACCAAGATCATCAATGGCATCCAAAATTAAATTTTTAGTTCATCCAAGTTCCTCCAAAGAACCAAGAAACAAGAAGTTTGCTACACCGGTGGTTCAAGAAAGATTTCACTCCAAGTTTGAAAGCCGGGAGATTCATGAAGAACAAGGCTTTAAATACTCCAACTCTCATCAAGATTTTGGCCTTGAACCATTCATCTTCGAGAGGATTGCACATCAAAAGTGGCAAATCTTCTGCCATCAACCGGAACCGGGCAACATCTCATGGGTAAGAGAATTCTAAGCTCACTCACCTAACCCGGATAGTCCTTATGTTTTTGTTCGTGACAAGGCCATACTCATAAGCCCCGAAAACGTCAACACCTTTTACGGGATTTACATTAAGAAGGACGAGCATCAAGCCTTCGTTGATCAAATCACGCCCAAGCAACGCGACAAGGTACTTCAAGAACTCACTCAACCAGGAACTCATTGGAACGACGGTAAATCGCCTTCGGCTTAAACCCGAGGCAAAACTATGGAATAAGTTTGTTAAAACTTCTTTAATGCCCACCACACACAATACTACCGTTGATATACCACGTCTTTTGTTCATACATTCTATTTTGCATAATCACATCATTAACATTGGAAAAATTATTTGTGATGAGATTTTTGTATGTAGCTCAAAAGATAAGGGTTCTCATTTCTTCCCTTGCTTAATTTCTAATCTTTGCAAGGAGATGCATGTCCCAAGTGAGTCCACCAATGAAAATGCCCTACAAAAGTCCGGTTGGAATCAAGCACAAATCTGAAAACTAATAGGAGAGGCACCGGGAAATTCTTCAAGGCCTCTAATTACCGCGGTAAATCCTGCCACCCCGGCAATCCCTAATGCCCAAGCACCTAACGCCCGGGCAACTCGACCATCAACCTCGGGACACTTTGAAGCACTCTTGCAACCATTGGTGAGCCACCTAAGGCAAATTGAAGACCGGAAAATAATGTTCATGCGGTACATGAAGGAGCACAACAATGCCATTACCCAAGTCATCCTAGAAAAGTACCCGGACAATCGCGTGTCGTTCCCAATCTTTCCTGCCGAGATCCTTACCCCGGCAACCAATGAAGCAGTCACCACAGCAACCACAACAGATGATGTCGCGGCAACCTACATCGTGCCTGCACAAGCATATGCCCCGGTAACCAACCCTGAAGATGCCACGGCAACCAAAGCTAAAGACATCCCGGCAACCACTGCAAAAGCCAAAGGTAAAGCACCTATGCCCGAATCAACTCCTACGGAATCATTTTCTGATTTTTCATATTCGGACGAGTCCTCCATCGCACCAACAAAGACCGCACCAATTGTATCCTCCAAGCGAAAAGCCAATGACATTGATGAAGAGGACGATGAGGATAACCCCGTACGAGGATCGATTCCACCACCGGCAACAAGAAAACAACCATCGCGTTCAAGCAAGAGAATCAAGACACCAACCAAAAGGAAACTAATCATCTACGATGACGAACTCTCGGAGTAAGTCCTCGTATGCATTTTATTTTTTGTTATTTTTATTTTTCTTTAATGCATGCATTGAGGACAATGCCTCACTCGAGTTTGGGGGGATTGTTATTAGTAGTTACCATGTTTAGTTACATTCATCTTAACTATTACATTTAGGATACATAAATTGCTTGCCATGCCTTTAATTGGAACAAGAATTGCTTAGATTTGATGAATATCCGATGATGACTTTTCCAATGCACTTAATTGATAGAATTTTTATTCTAGGATAACCATGGAAAAAAAACATAGAATTTTACTATGATGCTAAATTTGATGAAACATTGTTGTGGTTTGATTGATTTAAGGAATTCTAGTGAACCTAGGTTGATAATTAAAGAAATTGGGGGATTAGAATAAAAATTGGATGAATGCTAGAGGTGCCCGAAATTGGCTATAGTATGTGCTAAAAAAAATTTGATCGCTAGAGGTGCCCGAAACCGGCTCTAGTCGAATAAAACTAAAAACAAAACACTATAGGTACCCAAAACTGGCTCTAGTTAAAACATGTTAAAAAGAACCCAATTAAGTAATTTGAAAACCTCTTGTTTGCATAGAATCCGAAAAATCAACTTGCACACAACTCCGCACACACTCACAAGCATTATAGTTTGATTCCGAGTAACTCCTAAGTTTTCCGAAAAATGAAAAGCCAATCATACTTTGTGCCCCGGTTCTGAGAATTGAAATCAAGTTCAAAGCTAAGTTTGTGAAAAGTGAAGTCTTGGCAGGTAATTATTAGTTTGCATTGCTTGAGGACAAGCAATAGTTCGAGTTTGGGTGTGTGATAAGTGTTCAAAAGTACTATTTTTCTTACCCTTTTTACTCATATTATTGTTAGACTTAGGCTTATATTAGTTGCATAATTAGCCATTCATGCATTAATCCATGTTTCCTTCCATCGTTGAGCTTGATTACATAACTTGGTCGTTTTGTGGGAAAAGATGCTGCTTTGGTGTGTTTTGCGTGTATGTGCGAGATCACTTGCCAAAGCAAGGCTAGAGCTAGTTGCCAGGGCAATACATGAAGGAGATGCCGAGCTAGTTACCAGGGCAATGCATGAAGGAGACGCCGAGCTAGTTGCCAGAGCAATTGTCGACAAAGAACAAGGTGATATGGTAGTCGAACTTGATGACTAGACAAGCCCAAGATGACGTGGAGCAAAGACAAATCCCAAAGGAATTTGATTTCCATGAAGAGATTAAAGAAGAATTAAATTCCAAGAAGATAGGAGAAGTTCTAGTAGGAATATAATTATAATAAAGAATTATATTCTTTAAAGATAATTTAATTCCAACTTAACTTCCTTCTCAAAGGACTTTGACCTAGCCCTATAAATTAGAGGGGAATTTCGACAACTGAAAGTGGGAGAGCAAGAGGAGAGAATTTTCGACAAGCTTCTAGGGCAAGGAGATTTCGACAAGCTTCAATTCTTCATTTTTTTCTTTCTTGTTCAATTAGGTTCATGCTAGGGATTATTTTTCTTGTGTTTCTTTGGAACCTAGCCATGAACTAAATCTATTTGGCTATGGTTATTGTGTTTTGTGGTTGTGAGAAACTATTGGATTTTTTTAGGTAATAAGAGTTTGCACTTTTCTATTCAAGGTTTATTCATTCTTGGTTCTTATTCTTGTTTGCGAGTAATTGGGAGAGGATCTCGTAACTTCATCTATTTATCTAATATCAGGAGAGTTAGATTCAAGAAACGAATGAATATGATCTTTATTCAATCTATTGATGGTGAAGATTAATCCGAATTAGGAATAAGTCAAGGATTTCAACGGCTAAGAGGAGCGCAAGATTGGTTGTTGTTCACCCTTGATTCACGCAGGGATGTATTATCAAGGCATGCACAAGTAGCTAGAGTTTCGACTTAGGGATAAGAAGAAACCATTGAAGAACGCTCTGCCGAACCTTGAAGGTTGCTGCCCAGACGCCCAAGTAGTTGCCCAGGCAACCATCGATTAGTTGCCAAGGCAACCCCGTTGTGCAAGTTGCCACGGTAACTGAGTTGCCCGTGCACTCTTTTACCAAGATGATCCAATCGGCTATCACACCTCAACTCACGATAACCTGGCCTATCTCTCTCATTTGATCTCATTCATTCTTTTACTTTATTGCTTTCTAGATTAGTTATTAGTTAAAACTCCTATAATCCTTTATTTGTGTTTTTACTTTTTTTTCAGTGCAAGAGACTAGATTCTTGAAGTGGCACCAATCCCTATGGAGACGATATCCTTTATACTATAACTTGCAACGTGTATACTTGTACAATTGCGTAGCACTTATTACGCGCAACAAGTTTTTGGCGTTTTTCAAGCATCGTCTAATGTTACTGCATATCTGAGAAAACTTGAGGAGGGTCGTTTCTGATACTTCTTATAGTCCATTAACACCCTTCATCGAGTGACAATATTGCCCAAAAAGAGTTGGGCCAATATGCTCGCAGCTACTCCCCTTTGCGTTACCATGGTGGATGTGTCTTTCTTCCGTGTTCTCTTGTAGTCCATGCATGCCCTCCACCTTGCTACTGTTCCTGAAGGCACAAATATATTAATAGGAAAAATTATATTCATTCCCAACCATTCAATTACCGCATTCTTGTCGACCTCTATCATGGTTGGATATAACCTTTGTTGTCGTGGCAATTGTTGCTCAAGTCAATTGTCGTGGCAATCAGTTGCCAAAATTTGCTGTAAGTAAAGGGTAATAAAATTAAGTAGGTGACTCAGCACCTTATTTCCCATATCTTTTCAATTTAGTCGCCAAAACAGATTTTTGCAGGGACCCGTATCGATACACCTTATGGCCGTATTGATACGGCTAAGCTAAAATAGGTAAGTTAGTTATAGGCAGTTAGGTCGTACCGATACTGGTCTTACCGTATCGATACGCCTAGCTTATATTCAACATTTTTATCTTTGAATTTCTTACAAAAAGGTCCTCATAACTAAAATTAAGCCCCAAATAACTTTCATTACTTCAAGGTTGGGTACAAGATCAAAAAATTACATTATTCGGGCATAACTGACACAAAATTTTCGATCGCCGGAACCTAATTTCTACTAGACCGGTTTTCGGCGTGTGACAGGAATCAGCTCAATGTCTGCCTCTTCCCAAGCAAGCGAGCTAAAAGTAAACAAAGAATAGTTTGAGCGTCTGCCGCTTTTAAGAAGCATGCACATAGCAATCAGTTCAACATTCGCTGCATCCAAAGCAAGCGAGCTAAAAGTAAACAAAGGGTTGCCTGAGCGTTCGCTGCTTTCAAAGAAGTGTGCACAAGAGGAATCAGCTCAACGACCGCCGCTTCCAAAGCAAGAGAACTCGTATTCAATATTAACAAGAGAATAACCACAGTAGCAAACACAAATATGTGAATGGAAGCACCGAATATTATCATGCGAAATAAAGAAATAAAGTATGCGAACAATTTAGTGAAGCCAAATGATCGCAACACTGCAAATACTGATAGAAATGAACCTTCTTATATAAACAAAATAAACAAACAATGTAATCATACAACCGAACAAAAGGAGCACTACTTAAAGAATCTTCTAGGCGAACTTCATTTAAAGAAGACCGGGGGACGGAAATAAGTCCTACTTTTGAGACAAAAGTGGGTCATTCAATAAATTAGGCAAAGAGTACGGGGATAACAGACAATCCCCTTAGTCCCACTACAACTCTGTCTCAACGGTCATTCAACATAAACTTTTTATCACCACACTCACCAATACCACAAGCAGCCCCTCTTTGATCTTATATGTACAAGAAAAAAGACAAACGCCTATCATATTCACATATATAACCCAACATGCATTCGCCACAACCTAATATGGTTCTAAACATTGGTAGAAAAAAAACGTTTTCAGAGAGCCTTGCTCTCAAGATATACCAAATAAACTTATGGAACACAAGCCTAGGAGAATATACACGTAGATAAGCTTATGGAACACAAGCCTAGGAGAATCCTATTTACAACAAAAGTCGAAAATGCCAAAGCTCTAACTTTCCAAATACATATATGAATCTTGAGAAAATGACTTAAAATACGCAACCTCCAAACTTCTAATCAGTAATGCGTGAATAGCCCCATACACCCTCCAAAGACAATCAAAACTTTTCTTTTTCATCATGACCTACCTCGGATTGCCCAAATCACCATAAGAGCTTACACGCATCAAGCATAATACACGAGTATCAAGGAGCATAATAATAGCCAAAAAACAATACAACCAACGAAATAACAAGGTACAGTATACCATATTATACTAATAATTAATACAAAAAACTACAAATAATGGAATAAGTAAGCAAGTGCAACAACAACCTTAGTCGCCTTCTCATCTAGGGAGCAAAAAAACCCCACAAGGAATGACGCGTTTTATTACACTCAGAACTCGATGGTGTGTCACTCCACTTATTTTGTATTTAGTGAAATCTATTAACCATATATACCATTCCTTTATAAATAAGCGATCTTCTCATAGATCCATTGCGATCTTGAAATTATACAACAATATAAACAACAACCTTAGTCGTCATCTCAGCCATGAGGCATGAACCCCTAATTCACGATATGCTAATACATGTGATTCTCAAAAGGCATGAAATTCTGTTGCCATAAAAAACATACGAGCATACAACAAAACATAGTTCGCCACTTCTGTGTATCACAAACTTTTAATATTGTAAGCAGATACATACAACCAAATTCCTTACGTGATCTTTCAAGTAGATCTACTACAAAGTCCATTGTGAACATATTTAAAAAAATGAGACAAAGAAATCCAATCTCACCACATACGCAACTTACTTGAAAACGACAAACATTACAATAAAATATTGTTCTATGAGAAACAAAACAAAACAAATACAAAAATGGCAGCAGAATTCCCAAAATAACTGAAAAACAATGATTGTCATTAACACACAATTTAGAAAGAAACAAAACCCACCAATTTCTAACTAACTAAGGGGGCAAGAACCCGCCCTACAAAAATTATTATTAACATTATCAATATGCAGTACAACACAAAACTGTGAGTCTACAAAATTCTACGATCTAGATCCTTTCTTTAAACAATAACTAGCAAAACCTCCTCCACATTAGTCCAGAACACCTAATTTTGTAAGAGGAGCTTCATTACTCCAAATCTTTGACTTGAGCTATATTTATTTTTCGCCACGATACCCAGCACCACAACTGACAAACAAACTGCCACCTTGATAATCAAAGGGGGAGCGGGATAACTCTTTCATAGCATATCGCCAAAGCGGGCTTCTTAATGGTGCAAGTAGAACACATTGAGATGACAAAAGCCTCTCCTATTTTCGAATCCAAAAAATTTTGCTTTGTACTAAGGGGAAAGTGGTAAAATCCCAGCACAAATCAACCGCCTCAGTAATATGCCTCTGACTCTATCGTCTCCCCTCACCGTAGCAACGAACACCAACAGGCAAAAGTACTTCGAGAATCTTGCGCTCAAGATTTTCCAAACACATTGCTTTTGACATTCCTTACTACAAATGGCTAATCATAGCCTTCCGAATACTATTTCCTACTGATAAAAATAACCCAAACTGCAACACTAGTACTCCCCCAGGATCTATCAAAAGTGGTTTCTGAAAACCACTTTTCTCCACAAACATATTTTCTTTTTCTCCTCTCAAAGCGCCACAAAAAACTATAAAAACAAAGTTACATGAGAAAAGGCAAACCGCTCGTAAGTTAGGTTATAAAGAAGTATACCCAAAGGCACCCTATTTATTGTAGGCAATGGGTATACCAAACGACAACATTTCACATACCTATGTGGAGGGTCGCCAATACAAACATTTAATTTCCATGCTCCAAAATATCAAGTACATAACTAAAGTTATACGAATTTCAAAATTCCAATCAATAACTACGCAGACAAGCGTACATACTTCCCACTACCAATATGATACTTTCTTTTCCATCATAACTTGCCATTAATTGTCTACATCACTGCAAGGTACGCCAATAAGGAATAATAATATGTATATATATATAAGAAGGAGCAACACACAGTATACACCTCTTAAAGTAACAAGCATCTATCGTATACTACGCAATAGTCTGCAATGACAATCCTTCTTACGACTCAAGTTTCAGTAGAAAATTTAAATCTCGTGAAGAGCTAAAACAACAAGATAATAAAACCTTTTCATGTCTTTCATCACAAAGAACATTTTAGATAAATTGCTCACCATAAGAAAACCATTCCATAATGCATTCCAATCCGAGTAAAAGTAGCAAAATAATCACAACGACACCCAAAACAATTTATTTCTTCATACAATAAAGAAAATAAGGAAATAGAAAAATCATTTATACATCCCTACTACACTCGCCCACAGCACTGCAACCATCTCTACTGTTCGCATCACCGTTGTAGAAATTCAAGCAAGAGGGTGTCTCTGAACCAAAGGTGAAAGAGACTACAATGCTCATGTACTTCGCAGCTAAACTGTCTCAAGAGGGCCTACAAGGGTTTCTCACGTTGAAATATGTAGTTACTTCGCAAAGAGCGTCAAAATTCACACCCTGGACATCAAAATGTCCTTACAACAACTGAAAGCTAAGACTGACAGCATCTCGAGACCTTTCCATCACTTTGACCATAAAGGCGGAGGTTATGTTCGCAGCTGCCTTAACTCTCTCTACCATAACAACATCGTGGGTAGCTTCTAGCGTCATAATCTCATTTTTGTGCGATTCTTTAAGCTTTGCCAAATTCCTAGCGAAATCTGCAAAACTTTCATCCCCCGCGCTCTTTGCTTGCTCCAGGTTTTCTTTAAGATCTCGAATCTTAGTCTTAAATCTCTCCTTTGTGGCCTCAAGTAGCTTATCCTCAATCCTAAGAGAGTGATTGGTATTTTTCTTTCTCTCAGCAATCTCCTCTTCATGCTTTTTTACAAGTCCCCTACCCGCGACCAAACATCTGCTTCATGATTTTCTCGTAGCTCCTTCAACCGAGCAGCGTGCATTTCCAATTGCGAGCGCAACCTTGCATTCTCCTCAAGTAGACGGGTATAACCTCCCACTTGCGAATGTATCTTAGCATTCTCCTAAAGAAGGGTCTTTACATTCCTTTCCATGTTAAATTGAACACAACATAGTTCCAAAAGGAGACCTCAACCCCCTCAACAGTCCTCCTAATACTAAAGAAAAAAGAAGAAACACCATGACTACCCGAATAGAACTGAAACAATCTTTTGTTTTCGACAACCCCCTCCAAGGATAAAACACGTCCTACGGAGTGAGGGTTCTACAGCCCTCGCGAAGAGGAACATCGACGAACAAAGGCCTCAAAGGAGTTGTCGCAGTACCCAAAATAGACGTAGGATTAATAAGCGAAACCCTAGGGGACACATCCTCGGTGAAGCAACAAACAACAATAGAATCCATAGCAGTTATTCCTGTAAATAAGTTGAACAAAAAAATTGTCAAATTCAAAATAACAACACATTACTTAAAATACCTTAAGACCCACAAACGATAGAAAGGCCAGCACCCGAACTGGCAGAAACAATGCTCCCAGTAATGCCACTTGCATCAACAAAAGAGGAGCTAGGAAGTGCGAGCGGGACAGATGGGGTGTCACATTTCAATTTAGGCAAAACTTCGGTAATCCCATTGTCAACCACTAGCCTTTTTCCCAGCATTTTTTCTTCATCACCCAAGGAGCATTTCTTTGATTCGTAAGCCCTTATTCGCCTAGCCACACTTTACCGTGCCACCTCTACAACATCTATTGGTACTCTTACAAAGGCATTTTGGTTACCAGGGGAAACACCCAGTTAAGAAACCGTAGGAAACACATCTACTAGGGATATCGCCGCGGTAACTATGGTTAAGAGACAGGATGAACTCATGTCCCCACTGCTAGAGTGGTCGTTCTTACCAGCCTTCGTGAACCCAACAAGTGGCCGCTAAATACAAAGAGTGGTGTATCCAACACTACAGCCCGATCCCCCGTTGCATCACCAACGACCCGTAAAGGAGAAATTGTTCCCCCTACAAAACATATATAAAAGAAGAAGAAAAAAGTCAATGAGCAACAATACATATATAAGTAAAAAAAATTATTCCACCTCAAGATCATGGCAAGCCATTACCGGCATCTATTCTTCTCTTTGACCTACGTCTAAAATACAAACGACTCCCTTCTTTCGCCGAGCTAGAGCAACGGGTGAATTCAAAACCATCCATTTTTTCTCCTTTTCCACAATTAGAACCAGATGGAATCTCATCAGTACAACCCTTTGGGGTAATGAGAATAGATTCTTCATGAACCCTATCTAAAAGCACACCTCTCCCGCGATATTCTCGAATGCAAGAACAAGCGACGATGTATTCAGAAAAAAAAAAGTACTCTGGTTCGTTTTCCCTACCCAGAAGAATTCCAGCAAGCTGTTCATCTCCCCCTTCAATGAAGGGCCAAGCTTATGCGCAAGAAAGCACGTTAACCAAAGAACCCTCTAGTAACACATCCAAATCCATTTCATCCCAACTACTAGGTCTCTTCTCCTCTAAACAATGCAACCAATTATTTCTGAGAGTACATACCTCTCCAAAAAAGAAGGTGGATCACTTTCTAGCCTTTTGAGAAGCTTCAACTCAACGGGTGATAGTTTCCCTTTGTTAGGAGGCACGACGTTATCCTCCTCCGGTCGAACCCATACAACGGGAAATGGAAAATCCCCATAATTACACTCCACTTTGACAAAATTTGTCTTTTCTAAAAGATGATTCTCAGCATGGTTCCTCGCTACCAACGTTTCCCCCGCAATGACCAATGGTCACCAAACCCCTTACACCCTCGTCATAGTCGACCACCACACTATAAAATTAACAAAACACACCAATAAAAGGCTTGTCTCCATGAATCTTGCAATTCAAGAAATATGCCACCAAAATTCCCCAACTAGTCTCATTCAACTTACTCGGTGTTACATTAAACCAATTTAACCACTTTATGAAGAAAGGATGTGACGACAAATGAAACTTGGCTTCAAAAGCACAAAGAGAAATCAAGCACCATGACCTCCCCTCTTCTGGGTATGCGCTTAGACGAAATATCCCCTCGGTACACTAAACTGATAGCGAAAGTGGTTAGCGGCAAGAAGGCCCCAACACTCTAATACCTTCAGTAACTCATCCGGATCAGAAGTGCAACAATATTCATCACTTACTACAATAGACGAACCAGCCATTAGCGCCAAAAAAGCAATTTATAATCAATGATTCCAAAACAGTCAACAAATCAAATAAAATAAGACCCAATAAGTACCAATAGGACTTATTTATAATCAAAGACCATGTCTTTCTTGGTACGTTTTGCTAGTAAAAAGATTTCTTGGGTGACGTTTCATGTGCAACGATTTATCCTTCAAGAAAGTTAAAATGGTTTTTTTCTGACAAAATATTTTCGTAATCGTTATTAAAGGCGGGCTGCCATCCAAAGTTTGAAAGTTTTTAAACCACAAAAGCCCTCACCCAAAAGAGCTCTCTATAGAACCTTTAGGCTCGCCAAGGTCACTTTATAATCTTCCCTCACCTAGGAGCAATTGTTAGTACCTATAAATATGTACCGCCATATGTCAAAGCCAGAATAGGCAAGACTGCAAATGATGTAATGCAAGGGACATCCGACAACTAGCATAAACAACGCATTTGGACCGCTACACACAGAATCACCTGCAAACTGCGCGCATACCCTTTGCGATCTATGGCAAACGAACAAGACTGCTCGCGATGTCTGACGGCCACGTGCCCACGCAAGTGGCCGCTACGGATAACGAGGGGAACATAGGACGTCAAGTCATAGCTAGTCCAATCAACGTGCCACGACAGCCCCGTCGTGATACCTGTCTGGGTAGTATAAAACTGGACATGCAATAAGAGAGAACAAGACACTCTCCATTTCGGGCATCACGACCATAAAAGAAATAAGAGCTACACACGAGCTCTGACCCAAAACAACCATCCCGGCCATTATTGGACCGCCATCTCCGGTCCCTGACCATTTTGGCCATCAACATTACTAATCTGACAATAAAATACAACCATAAACTTTCTTCTGAATAAAAATATTAAATGTATCAATAAGTTACATTATATTGTTAATATGAAAAATTAAATTTATTTTTTTAAATATTACTTTAAAAGACTTCAAATAAAACTATTAAACAAATATAAAAGAAGCTAAAAATAGTTCATAAAATGAGGAGTTAAATTCAAGCATGTACCTGGGCCTCCTCCCGATGTTGACTTCATACCTTTCAGATATATATCATTACACGTAGATCGCAAAATGCCACATAGTTTATGAATATACATATCCACTCGTGCAATTGTTCTTATACCCGTAGCCTCTCCAATATTATGTATACGAAATAAAATCTGGCTGGCTGCACATTCACTCCAATTTTCTCTTTATGACGTTAAAACTTTTATGTTCAATCATTATCAGAAATAAAATAAATAAATCCAAATTAACACATTAAAAAAATCCAAATTAACTATGTGAAAATGAAAAGGGGGAATTGTAGAGCCCATCGCCTGCCTCTGCATCTTATTATATTGTTGCTTTGTCAATTCCAGGCATACTCAATTACCGGCAAAAACAAATACATTAAACCCTTTTGTCCGCCTAAGCTTTTGTATATGTTATAAATAATTGAGCTGTTATTAAATCGTAATCTCCAAGAACGGACGCATGATTTTATGTTAGGAAATAAACTTATAAAATTCTTACATGATAAACTCGTAAAATTTTAGGAGAACGAAAATAAAATTTTTAATAAAAAATACATAGTATATTTTTTTTAAAAATAAATCATATACAAAATTTAATTTTTTAGAAGGACGACTGCTCCTCCAGCCCCCTTCTAATTTCCTCGAATACCAAATAATATATGTTAGATCGATTGCATTATTGAGAAAGAACTGGCTTTGAAGTTATTTCATATATTTTCCTTTTATACTTGATAAAGACTGACCTTAATTTTGAGTTTGACAATCAAACCATATGTGATAATGACTTGATTGGCTTGGGAAGAGGTAGGCTTACACTTACACTTACACTTACACTTACATGTATATAACAATAGGCAAAATTCTACTCGACTCGAGAAAAATTGAATTATTTGATTCGGTCTAAAAATATTCGACTTGTAATTTCATAAACTTCACTCAATGCGAAAAAATTTTAAATAAATTTCGAGTTATAAAATGGAAATTTGAATAACTCGAATTTTTTAGTAATTAGTGGATCAATTTTTAAGTTCGAGTCGAGTCTCTCAATTTTGAATTATATATATATATATATATATATATATATATATATATATAACTCTAAAGAAATATATATGTGTATTGTGTATATGGTTATAGAAAATTGTTTAAATTGGAACTAATTAGTATCATAACATTATAAATGGTTACGACTAGATTTGTACAAAACCTCGAACAACTCGACTCGAAAATATCCAAATAAAATTTGAGTTATAAAATATGACTCTTCAACTAGACTAACTCAAAAAAAATTGAGTTGACTTGAATTGATTGAATGTCCACCCCTATTTATAGTCTTATACATTGCTTTTAAAAAAATAATACAAAAGGTAAATATATCATGAATGATCTTATCAATCATATTCAATCTAAATCTAATTGATAAAAGAAAAGAAATTCCTATTAAATATGAAAATAAAATCTATTTTTATAAAATATCTAAATTATCTAAATCTCTTCGGATTACTAAATCAAAAAAAAATAATATACGCCTAAGTACGTTTTTTAATACTCTAAAAGTAATTACAAAAAGATAATATATGTTCATAAATATTCTTAACTCTTTGATAATGGACATATTTCATGTAAACATAAAGATTTGAACTTGTGTCTCTTAAAATAAAAATTTATCTGTTTTTCTACTGAGACACTTAAATACGCTTAATCTCTTGTCATCTTGAATGTTACAATAACAGCCACACCAACTAAGTTACAATGGAGATGATTGGCAGATACCGCAATGCTTCGCAATTAATAGGGTCGTAAACGAACCGTTCATCAATCATTCGGCGGGAAGTTTATTTATATTCGTTTATTTATTAAACGAACGAACATGAATAAGATTTTTTGTTCGTTTAATTAAATGAACAAACACGAACAAGAGGCTTATTCATTCATTTATGTTCGTGAACATTCAGTTCGGTAATCTGTTCATTTATGTTCATTTAAATTTATTCACACATGTCCATTTATATTTATTATTTTTATAACAAAAAGTATTATATTTAAAATTTTAAAAACATATATAAAAATATGAAATAAAAAGAAAAAATAATCAAATATTTAATGTACGAGACTTTAGATTTCTTAAGAAAAAATTAAACAATACTCAATGTTCGTTTGTGTTCGTTTATTATTTTAACAAATGAACATGAACAAGAAATTATGTCCGTTTAGTTGTTCGTGTTCGTTCATTTGTTCGGGTAAATTAAGCACACGAACATGAATATACTCTTGTTCGTGTTTGTTCAGTTTGTTTATAGGCCTAACAGTTAATGGGTGAAAATTCAATAGCAATGGATAGGGTGAGTATTTGATCAAATTGAGTTGAGTCAAAAAAAATTGAGTTAATTGAGTTGATGAGTCCTATTTTACTATTCAAATTTTATTTGAAATATTTTCTAGTAGAGTTTATGAAATTCACGTCGATTTGAATCGTTGGAGTTTCTATTTGAGTCTAATTTTAATTTAAACGATTTTTTATAACCATATACAATATACATATATATATACTTACTCATATTTATTCACAAGTGTGAGTAAGTCAATAATTTCTAGATTATGTGGTTAAAGCTCTCAGTTGACATCCTCTCATTCCTCTAGGTTGTGGGTTCAGGACCCAGTAAGAATAAAATTCCTCTTCCCTCTCTCTGGTAGAAATTGTTCAAAAAAAAAGTGAGTGATATTTGTAATGTTATTTAATAAATAAAATATCATATAAAGTTATATAATATATTTATAATATTACTTTTAAAAAAGAATGATTTTTGAGTGAAAATATTTATGAGAGTATAAAGGAGTCAACTTTTTTTCTTTCTAAAAGTTATAATTAGATGACAAAATTGAATAAAATACAAAGTTGAGAGACTAAATTAAAAAAAGAAAAAATTTGATTTTAAAAATTAGAATTGAAAAGTTACATAGTATTCTAAAATGATAGATGAGCACGTGCAAAGTAGGAATTGAAGAATTAAGAAATCATGCCGTGTTAAGAGACTCGACTCGAACTCGAAAATCGATTCACTAATTATTAAAATTTTAATTTATTTGAGTTAATAAATCTTATTTTATCGTTCAAACTTTAACTAAAAAATTTAAAACCGAGTCAAGTCAATCAAGTTTAAAAAATTAACTCTGTGTAAAAAAACATTTTTAAATGAAATCGAATTTTACTTACCCATATCAATTTTTTTAGACAAACTTACCCCTATCAATTGAACATACACATTTGTTAGCTCATCATAACAACCACCTATATACCGTACCACGCATGCAACCCCTTATTAAATATTTATCATCATTATGACATCACATATTCCCCCGCCAAATAATCTTCACTTCCATTTTATCATTTCCATTAAAAAGCAAAAAAAAGAAAAAAGTAATAGCTTATCAGCATACACATAATTTTATCCTTTCCAAATTATATATTTTTTAATAGGCGACTAAAGTATATGTCTAAAATTTTATTTTTGGCTTGTTTTAAAGTTAACTGAAATATTTTTTTTGACACTTATTTTAACCAAAAATAAAACTTTATGCACCTATTTCGGCTAAAAAATACTATAGGCACCTATTTCGGCTAAAAAATACTTTAGACACATATTTCAACAAAAAAATACTTTAAGCACATATTGTAAAAAAGAGACAGTTTAAACACTTATTTTGTAGTTAAGCCTATTTTTTATTGGGAGAAGGTTTATTCTGGGTCGAATAACAACTGTTTAATTTAACGTGTAATTGTTTTATACACTGTGAAAAAAATTATGACACTTTTTGGAAATTTAGATTTGATTATATTTATTATGTAAATGATAATGATAAAAATGTATACTTTATGGGTATATGGTTAAGATCTCATAGAAAATATATTTGAAAACATAAAGAATATGAGTTTAACAAATCCAAATATATATTAAGAATTTCAAATTCATTATCAGATATGCATCTAACAAGTTAACGAATTTTAAAAAAAAATCACCAATATTATATTCATAAGTATTTTATACTCAATTTATATCATCTTTGAAGTTCAAATTTAATTTCTAAAATACAAATTTTCAAAGGTTACCCAAAATAATTCCAATGTTATCATTTATCGTTAAAAACACATAATAACATTCAAACCTATTTATGATTTGTTAAGCTTAAAAGTAAAATGACACATTTCACTAATATTTAATTATTTATAAGAAAATTTTAGAACATGCGACACACTGCTGCATATCATTAAAATTTTAATAACTCTTAAATTATTATTAGATATCTCAAGGATTGAATATATAATTAAAATTATTTCAAAATAAAATTTTAATTTTAATTTAATTAATTATTCCTAAATATTTTATAGTAGTATTTTTTAATTAAAAATATTAGAATCAAATACTCCACCATTCACAATCTAAATTTCTAATCTTACTTCCTTAAAGAACCATTGATATGATTATAATTTTTAAAATTTCTCTAAATAATATGTTTATAACTAAATATATTTAAAAATTTTATTTTTATTTATATAAAAATAAGAATGTTGCAACTATTCTTTCATGACCATGATGGACATAAAACAACGATACCCGGAATTTCAACAGGGAAAAACCATTGCTGCTCGAATTTGGACCATCCTTTGGGTAAACGCAGGGCATCTATTTAACTAGGAGTTTTGTAATTTGTAAAAGGATATCATTATATTATATATATAAACATGCTTTAAGAGTTGCAATATTAGAATATATTGTAGACTCTTTTTTAATTGCTAGTAGTATGTTAGGTTAGTTTCTTAATTAGTTAGTTTATTTTCTTTATTAGTTTAAATAGTATTATTGGACTCGACTCGGGCTTGAAGCTCGACGAGCTCGAAATTTTAGGCTCAAACTCGAATTTGACAGTTTGAGCTCGGCTCGGCTTGTTGTTTTCCTCAAATTGCTTTTTAATTTTTTTTGAAGTCTTGAAAAATAACATGTGAAAACCTGTTTGGGAAAAGATAATATTTATTTATGTAGTCCGTAAGTAACAAATCCACATGGAGAATGAGATTTAAAGTATTTAACTATGATAACAAGATAACAACACTGAAAATACAAGTGTATATATATATATAATTATTTCGAGCATATTCACGAGCTTTTCGAGCCGAGCTTAGGTCTGCTCGGCTTGTTAAGGTCTCGAGCCGAGCACAAGCTCAAGTAGAACTCGTTCAAACCGAGCTTTGACTGAACAGAGCCCGAGTAGCTTGCGAGCCGGTCAAGCTCATTATCACCCCTAATTATTAGTAAAATAATAATAAGAATACTATTCAGTCTCTTTATTTTTAGAGTTTATGGTTAGAATTTAGGGGAGTAGGGTTAGGGATTTAGATTGTGGAGGATGGAGGACTTGATTTTAATATTTTTAATTAAAAAATACTATAAAACAAATATAGATGGTTTATTAAATTAAAATTTTGTTTTTAAATAATTTTAATTACATGTTCAATCCTTAAGATTTTTAATAATAATTTAAAAGTCATTAAAAATTTAGTGGTGTGCAACAGTATGTTATGATAGTGGTATGTAAGGGGTGTGCGTTGCCCGTTATAGACCCGCCCTTATTTATAAGCATTAATTAAAGATTTTTTTATTTATAATATCGCATAAGTATTTTGTAGTTAATACAATATATTTGCTAAATTCACTAATAATTGTGTTCTTGTCCATGTCGATTTATACTTTCCGCTCAAAAAAGTGATAATGAATTTTTTTAAAACAAGTTCGTGTTTGAGATTTTTTTTTTGGATAAGTTGTGTTGTGTATTTATCTAAGAAAGCAGTATTAAACTACAACAAACTCTCTAAACATTCTTGGGCAGCTATCCAATTAGGGAATTCCCCAAGCTGTACATGTATGCCTATTTACATCATTCATTGGTATAAATCTACTCTGTACACGTATTTGCACCGTTTCCTTAATACATTCAAGCAAGCTATTTCAATTACGATCTAGTCCACGAAATTTCATTCTATTTCTTTCCTCCCAGACATTGTACACAAGGGATCCCCACGCACGCTTTAAAATGAAAACAAGTGACTTTCCTTTCAAGTTAGTGTAGAGCCATTGTATTTCAGTATCCCAGTCCAAAGTGGCCCTATGTATGTTGCAAGTTTGGAGAATAGACGCCCAAATATGCTTTGAGTAAGAGCATTGAGCAAAAAGATGGTTCATATCTCCTATTCAGAACCACATAGCAAGCAGCTCATATCCACAGTCATCCCCATTCTCTCCAATCTGTCATGTGTTGGAAGCCGATCCAAGATAGCCATCTACAAAATTAGTGCATGCTTGGGAACGTGGAACCCATGCCACACCAATTTATGCCAAAGGACCTTGGGCGCAATATCCCTTACACCATTTTAGATGTGAGCCATAGCTAATACACTGCCAGTAAGCAAGCCCTTAACAACAGGCTTGAGTTTAATCATCTTCCAAATACTTCAGCTGAACCACAATCTACTGTTTACAGTCCAGTAGTCCATTTTTTTAAAGACATACATCTTGACTTAGGCCACCCATAAAGAGCCTTCTGCAGACAGGAGTTTTTTTATTAGTTGAATGATGCATGTTGTATTCCATGTACCTAGGTCTTTTACACCTAACCCCCTTCATTTTTGGGTTTGCAAATGGTATTCCAGCTCACTCTTGCCCCTTTTGTAGGCACGTCTCTGCGCTTTCAAAAGAAACGCATACATATCTGCTCAATTTTTTGTATTACACCCTTAGGGAGCATGATCTGCCTGTACCAGTAATTTACTAGGATGAATACCACTGCATTAATCAGCTGCAACCTTCCAGCATAGCTGAGGTGCCGAGTGGCCCAATGTCTCAACTTACCCCTGATCTTTTCAAGTAGAGCCCCACAATCTTTCTCTGTCAATTTCCTAGTAACAAGAGGGATGCCTAAGTACCTTGTAGGGAGAGTACCAATTTAAAAACAGTAAATTGTCCCCAAGCTATCTGATGTTCAGAAGAGACTCCTGCAATGTATAATTCTGATTTTGCTGTATTCAGTTTCAAGCCAGATATTTTGTAGAACTCCTCTAGTACACACTGCACTCCTAATATGGAATCTAGATTACCTTTGCAAAAAATGAACAGATCATCTGCAAAGCTCAAGTGTGTGAGGTTCACCTTCTTAAACTTAGGGTGAAAACTAAAAATACCATTAGCAGCAGCAATGTTCAAAACATAAGACAAGACATTCATGACTAATACAAACAGATATAGGGAGATGGGATCTCCCTGCCTAATTCCTCTCCTTCCCTTGAAGAAACCAACTAGGCTCCCATTCAAAGATATGGAGAATCAGCTCCTAGTGAAACAAGCCCTAATCCACCCTCTAAACTGAGCAGGCAAGCCCATAGCTTCAAGCAGATTAAGAAGAAATTTTCAACTACGAGAATCAAATGCCTTTTGAAGATCAATTTTCATTGCGCACCTAGGGGAAATACCATTTCGACCATAGCCTTTAACCAGTTCTTGAGCCAGGAGAGTATTATCAATAGTACTTCTCCCTTTGATGAAAGCAGACTGGTTAGGGGTAATTAGGGAAGGCATCAGTACAGTCAGACGATCCACAATGATTTTAGTGATAGTTTTATAAACTACTGAGCAGCAGGAGATGGGCCTAAAATCTTTTGCCTTACAAGCATTAGGGATTTTAGGCACTAGAGTAATAGCAGTTGCATTGAAAGAAGGGATCAAGGTGGATCCAGCAAAGAAGTACCTTATAGCAGAAGTAAAATCCTCACCAACAATGCTCCAAGCCTTTTTAAAGAGCCATGATGTGTAGTCATCAGGCCCAGGGGCCTTATCTTTGCCTTGGTTGAAGATGGCAGCTTTAATTTCAGCCCTCGTAACTTATTTAACCATGTTTTCACTATCTCCAGGAGATATATTTAGTTGCAACAAATCTTTAAGTTGTTCCACACTACAACCAAATACATCACCATCAACAGTGCTGTCTGATTTGTAAAAAAATGAGTGAACGCAGCAGCTATGCCCTCAAATGAAGTTATCTTGGTCCACATGTCATTCAAAAGGAATTGAATGGTGTTTTCCTTCCTCTTCACAGCCACAACAGAATGAAAAATTTTGGTACTCTGATCACCTTGCTGCAACTAGTCAACTTTTTCTTTCTGCTGATAAACTAATGCCTCAGCTTTCTCCAAATTCAGTAATTCCACCTGTAGTTGCTTTTCCAATTTAACCCCAAAATCAACAAGGGTCCTGGACAAATTTAGCAACTATTGAGCCTCAAGCTGCATTTTTTTCTCTTCAACTCTCTTGGGTATGTTGGCATATTGCTCAAAGTTTAAGAGCTTCAACTTACCCTTTAACCTTTTCAACTTACCAAACAAAATCTGAAAAAGATCACCTTCTATTGGCTCAGCCCATGAGGCAGCTACAATTCTTCTAAAATCAGGGTGTTGTGTCAAGAAATTAAAGAACTTAAAAGGTTTAGGTTTGTGTACAGGGGCCTCATTATGCAATTTTAGAAACCCAGGGCTATGATCAGATACCCCAGGGGCTAGAAACTCCACATAAGTGTCACGGCCCGCACATTTGGGTCCGAGACAGATGCGCAACAAGCAACCCAAGAGGTTCTAGGCTTGCCAAGAAGACCACCAGACTTGGTCCGATCGTTGGAGACTAAAAGAAAGCCCAAATACATTGAGCCTGGTAAATTAATAGATGGCATCTTACCAGGGAATATTCTAAGGGATAAGAATATCTCTCAATGTAAACACAAACTTAAGGAAAGAATTTCATAGTGATAGAGTTTCCTTAGTTAGTGTAGATTTGATAGGTGGCTTTCGATCTGAGCCGTTAGTGTGATTCAATCTCGTCCGTTCATTGTATGGGGATTCAACTATACATAGAGGCCTCCCCACCTCAATTGTATTCATCCATCATTTGAGTAATACACTTGGCATTTACTCTAAAAACACTCTGTAGTGTTCTTCGCGTTCTTGAGCGTTCTTGTTGCCTTTCTCTTTTGTTCGGTTCCTCTTGGAATGATCTTGTGTTTGTGTGCATTAGAAGTATTCGATCTTTCGGAGAAGGATTTCAGGCTTACTTAGTCGTTTGTCTAAGAACATCGACTAAGGCCGCACGTTGGGTTGGTTCAGAAGTCTAACCCCGTGACAGTTGGTATCAAAGCGAGTGTTCGAGCGCAAACACTGATTGGAGATGGCAAAGAAAGGAGGGAATGTTGCAGCACAAAAGGGTGCAGAGACCCAAGCTGACGATGGAAAGCGAGACAATTCGAGCGACACTGTGCCTACGCTGGAAGAAAGGGTGGGAAAGCTCGAAGGATCCATGAAGGATGCTTGAGAGGAGATTGACGTTGTGAGAGTACATCTTGACGAGCTGGACTCTTCAGGAGAAGAGCTCGAAAGCAATGTGCAGGATCTAAAGAACAACGTGCGAGACCTTAACCAGTGTGCCGACAGTGCAGATAGACAGAGTGATGCACTCGAAGCCGAGCTAAAGGCTTTGAAGGCGGAGATGATGGAGGAAATTAAGGGGCTCAAGGGAGAGCTTCAAGTTTACAAGGCTGCCGTGACTGGTATGTTAAACACGGCAACAATCAGACCAAAGTTAGACGTGCCAAAGCTGAAGGAGTTTAGCGGAACTAGATCGGCCCAGGACGTGGAGAACTTTGTGTGGAGCATGGAATAATACTTTCGTGCTACAAGCATCAAGGATGATGCGGATAAGGTAAACATTGCTTCTGTTTACTTAACTGACGTTGCACTTTTATGGTGCTGACGCAGATACTCTGAGGAGAAGAGCAAGGATATTCCCATCGGGACTTGGGAAGAGTTTCAGGCTGAGTTCAAATAACAGTTCTACCTAAAGAACGCCCAATAGGAGGCTCGAGAGAAGCTGTACGAACTCAAGCATGAAAGTTCCATCCTGGAGTATGTCAGACGATTCACTGAACTCAAACTCCAAATCACGGACATCACTGAAGTCGAAGGCCTCTTTATCTTTAAGAACGGGCTTAAGCGATGGGCCAAAATGGAGCTGAAGAGGATGGGAGTCGAGGAACTCTCCAAGGCTATGGCCGCAGCTGAATCCATAGCCGAGTTTGAGATAGCGGAGTCCCTCAAGCCCCGAGGCAAGGGCTATGGTGGGGGGAGTCAAAGATGGGGAAGGTCTTGTGTGTTGTATCTGCGGAGGGAAGCACATGATGAAAGATTGCCCCAAGAATGATCGTCTTAATGCTATCAAAGGCGATGAGTCCGAGGAGTCGGATGAAGAAGTGACGAGACTTGGTGCGATTGCGAGTGTCAAAGCAATCAAGCCGAGGGTAGAGAAGCAACTAAAGTGTTACCAATGCAAGGGGCCACACAAGTTGTAAGCATTCCCACATCGAGTCAAGCCATCCAAGGGGGTGAACGAGCCCGAACAGAGCGAGGCTGCGAGACTTAGTTCGATGATATTGAGTTCTGCTAAGGCGAGAGTACGCAAGCAGAAATGGTTGATGTTTGTCGATATCAACATTACGAGACGATCGAGGAGTGCTCTAGTGGACACCGCAACAACCGATTTATTCATGTCCAAGAAAGCTGTCGACAAACTTGGTCTTAGAGTTGTGGGTTCAACTGGAAAGATCAAGACTGTGAATGCTAAAGAAGTTCCAATTGTTGGAACGGCATGGAAGGTTGAGCTGCAGATTGGTGAATGGAAGGGCAAGGAAGACATCAAGGTAATCAATTTAGATGACTTTGATTTTGTTTTGGGACTAAGCTTCCTTGACCGTATAGATGCTCTTATCGTTCCTTGTGCCGACGTCGTCTGTGTTTTGGATCGCAAACAACGTTGCGTTGTGCCCACGTACCGAGACAAGGGTAAAGGAAACAAGATGTTGACTGCCATTCAGCTTGCCGAGGATGCTCCAAGCCAAGGAGACATCGTTTTGGGAGCTACTGTTGGAGGGACTTCTTTAGTAGGGCAATAGTTGCCCAAGTCAGCTAGCGACATGAGGCCCGTGGAAGAAGCACCTTTGGGCAAGGTGGAAGAAAGCATTGAACTTCAAGTGTGAAAAAGGGTCAATGCGGGAAAAGTTTCCAATGGGCAACGAGGCACCAAACTTCACGAGGGAAGGGTTGATGCCGATTAGAGTGAATGCCATGAAGGAGGTGCATCTCAAACTTCATCGAGATGTGCGCAATGATGCAGAGCGAGGAGAAGTTACACGGTGGAAGGAACCAAGGCAAGCAGTCTGTATGGGAAGACAACCCAGTCCGAGTCGAACGCTCCTTATGGGGGGAGACGTTCTTATGGGGGATCATCGTTGCCCGATTCTGAGTTGGGAGCAAGCCAAGGTACCATGGAAGATCCAAGATCAACCAAGAGAAGTCTTTTCTGAGATAGCGATGAGGGCATCGCCAGATTTGGTGGGGGGAATTTCACGGCCCGCACATTTGGGTCCGAGACAGATGCGCAACAAGCAACCCAAGAGGTTCTAGGCTTGCCAAGAAGACCACCAGACTTGGTCCGATCGTTGGAGACTAAAAGAAAGCCCAAATACATTGAGCCTGGTAAATTAATAGATGGCATCTTACCAGGGAATATTCTAAGGGATAAGAATATCTCTCAATGTAAACACAAACTTAAGGAAAGAATTTCATAGTGATAGAGTTTCCTTAGTTAGTGTAGATTTGGTATGTGGCTTTCGATCTGAGCCGTTAGTGTGATTCGATCTCGTTCGTTCATTGTATGGGGATTCAACAATAAATAGAGGCCTCCCCACCTCAATTGTATTCATCCATCATTTGAGTAATACACTTGGCATTTACTCTAAAAACACTATGTAGTGTTCTTCGCGTTCTTGAGCGTTCTTTCTTTTGTTCTTGTTGTCTTTCTCTTTTGTTCGGTTCCTCTTGGAACGATCTTGTGTTTGTGTGCATTAGAAGTATTCGATCTTCCGGAGAAGGATTTCACGCTTACTTAGTCGTTTGTCTAAGAACATCGACTAAGGTCGCACGTTGGGTTGGTTCAGAAGTTTAGCCCCGTAACAGTAGCATGAGGCAAATCAATGAACCATTGAGCATTAACAAGCACACGATCAAGTTTTCTGGCTAAGTAATTCCATTATTGTTTGAGATTTTAGTCTAAGGATAAATTTAAAAATTGGGATCTTAATAATAAGTATTAAAAATTAAGATTAAATAAAAAATGGTTTGCTTGTAAATTGAACATCTAATAACAAATATTGAAAAAAAATGAATTTTAAGAATAAATAAAAAATTAATTTACTTGAAAATTAAATCTCTAATAATAAGTATTTTGACTTCTTAATTATGGGCCCTAAACAATTACCTCGCCTAGACCCAGTTATAGTGCTTGGGCCCATAATTTTCCTTTACATGAAAATAAGTGCAGCTAGGGGTGGAAGATGAGTACAATTTCGTAGATTCTGCACCGTATCCTCCTCACTTGGTGCAACTATGGGTTTGAGTTTGGTGGGTAGTGGGAGGATATAGATGTGGGTAGTGGTTAGATGATGGATTTGAGACCTTACACACTCTATATTCCCTCCCTCCCACCTCGCGTCCGCCTGTCCACTACTCACCATATGAATTATGAACCATTATGAATTTATGGTAATTCACGAGCTATTTTGTAAACCCTAAGATTTTAAAGGGTCGTGCCTTGTAATTTGCCCAAATTTTAATATATAAGTTCCCTACTAAATTAAGTTATCTTGAAAAATAATTTTTTCCGTTAGGTTTGATATTGATGGTTGTTTGGCTGATAGGTTTGACATGTATAGACGAGTATGGGTTGGATGGTGAGTATTTAACTGGTATTGGGTGTGGAATGAATTTGAGAATGTACCCACATGGGCGAGTGTAAATAGGGATGGCGAAATTATACAACCCAACTTGACCATATGTGCCCTCACTCGACTTGATCGAGTTTTTAGTTTTGAATTTCGGGGATCGAAGCAGGGCGGGACGGGTTTTTTAAAGTGTCAAGTCAGGTAGGAGGTTCAAGTATATGCTAGAAATCCCCTGCCCTGATATATATTTAAATAAATAAATTATTATATTTATAAAAATACCACTATATATAAACATTTTATGGTTGTTAAGCTAATATTTTTAGGTAAACTATTTGGGTGACCACCTAATTATTGAGTTCATCTTATTTTTGACCACCCAACTAAAAAAATTAAAAATTTAACCGCCAAACTATTTAGTTGGTTATAATCAAACCACTAACCGTTAAAATCTAACGGAATAGTGACATAGTTGTTAATGAAAATTTATATTATAATTAAATATCTAGTTATCCATATTTATGGATACAATAATAATTTCAATTTTAATATAATTCAATACATTTACCTTCTCCATGAATCGAACCCAAGAAGTTTAGGGTGGAGTTAAGCACAACCAACCACCATGCAAACTACTTTTCTTAGTTAAAACCTTCCAACATTAGTTATTCGACCTTACAATACAAATCAATTTTCTTCTCTGGAACAACCCGATAACCCCATTTTGACATCCATTTACTTTCATTTTCCTTAAACTTTTTCGCACTTTCTTCTTGATTTATTGTTTTCTAAACATCAGTGAGCCAAGAACCTTCATCCATTTCGAAAAACATCATCAAAATCGTTTTGATGAACCTCATTTAATTCTCGATTTTATCATTTTCACAAAGAATAAATTTTCTTGATTCTTCATCTTTGATCCATTGGAAGCTCAATTTGAAGGTGATAAATCATTTCCTACTTGATTTTTAACTAACTAAAGCTTTAAAACAAGATTTTAAGTTAGATTTTTAGAAACTCAACTTCATCTTCGACTTTTGACTTTTTAAGGGGCTTTAATGGTGATTCGGGTTGTAGAGCTTCATTTGTGGTTGTGAGACTTGTTTTAGATAAGTTTCTTGATGGGAATGAGATTGCAAATGGAAGTTTTAAGTTTGGTGAGCTAAAACAAAAATTGAGAAGAAGTCACTTATGCATTACATGAAATTCGAAAAAGAGGGGTTGTTTTTGAAGGTTGGATTGAATCATTGATTTGGTGTTATAGAAAGATTAGAAATGAAATTAGAAAACCTTTTGGGTTCAAATTCACAGTGGGAGAAAGTCAGGTGGATGTCATTGGAAATGGATTTGGAGAGACAAAGGTGATGGTGAAGGAACATCAAGTAACACAAAATATATAGAATATATTGTGAAAAATAAAGCAACTAATGGTATTGGTTCAATGGCTAATTGCGTTATATTTCACCTCCCATGTTTAGGTTCAAAACCTCTTATATTTATTTTCCTCCAACCAGTTTGTTTAAATTTATTAAAATTAAGACTAAATTAATATAATAAGTAATTAACATGGACCAAATGTATAATTATACAAAATTTTCTTAAATGTCATGTCACTTCGTTAGATTTTAACGGATGGTGGTTTGATTAAGACCAATTAAATAGTTTAACGGTCAAATTTTCAGTTTTTTTAGTTAGGTGGTCAAGAGAGGACGGACACAATAGTTGGGTCCAAATGTGTCATTATACAATTTTTTGTTAACTGTCATGTCACCTCGTTAGATTTTAACGGACGGTGGTTTGATTAAGACCAATTAAATAGTTTAGTGGTCAAATTTTCAGTTTTTTTTAGTTGGGTGGTCAAGATAGGACAGACTCAATAGTTTGGTGGTCACCCAGGTAGTTTACCCTTTTTTTGGGTTTGTTCTTATCGTAATTTTTTAGATGTTGTTCAAGTTTTAACATATCTGATTTTGACAGTCAATGGTTTAAATTTCAAACATGTAATTTTCATGTGGGTAATTTAAAATTGATTTTATTTTATTTTTATATAGGTTTAAAGTCCTTTAAAATTATATTTTGTGGTCGTGATGGTGGATTGACCGGATCTAATTTTTATCATCGACGAAGATTAAGATTTTTTATTTTTCGAGTCGTGTCGTGTCGGAGTCGAATTTAAGAGTTGGTATATTGGGGCGGGTGAATAAATTAATATTTTTAATATGGTACGGGGTCGATTTTAAGGGTTTATAAATCGAGGCGGCCAAAAACCCGTCCCACCTCGTTCCATCCCTAAGTGTAGATTTGAAAATTGTACCTGATATGAGTAGTGAGTAGGTGGCGAATATAAAACTTTTAGGTGGATATGAGTATGAGGAAAGGGTATTCGTACCCGCTCGCCCTTAGGGATGTTGGTGGGGCGAGTTTTGCGGGGATTCACCCCACTTCACATCCAACTGGTAGAGATGGTTATAATTTTCGCGGGTCATAAGACAGGATAAATATTAAAATTATATTCGCCGTGGGTGGTGGGACAAATGTGAATATTACTTTGTACCCTCCTTATCCCCACCCACCATGCATCATCCTCACCCGCCCCAACAATATTATTAAAAATATAATTGAGTTTGAGATTAGTCAGATTAAATATATAAATAGTTTTACAAAATATATCAGTTTGAATCATAGTCAAATATAAGGTAATTCATATTGATTTGTCCAGCGATATTAATGAAAAGTTTAATATATATATAGTAAAACCTCTCCAAATTAATAATGTCGGGACCACGTAATTGTAGTAATTTAAAGATGTATTAATTAATCGGTAAATTAATAATTTATTAATTTAAGAGATTTTTTCTAATTCAATAAACCTACCATGCATCATCCTCACACGGCCCAACAATGTTATTAAAAATATAATTGAGTTTGAGATTAGTCAGATCAAATATATAAATATTTTAAACGCACGCACGCGCACACACAGTAAAACCTTTATAAATTAATAATGTCGGGACCACGTAATTTTAGTAATTTAAATATGTATTAATTAATCGATAAATTAATAAATTATTAATTTAAAGAGATTTTTTCTGAATCAATAAACCTACATTATTCTTCATGAATAAAAATATACATTAAATTGTGAATCACTTATTGGATTACCCGGGTGAAAATGATACATGTTCAGAGGTCCATAGTTTAGAAAAATTGTAGCTAGTGTTATTGAAAATCTTATTGATGATGAAACTGAAGATGATACAATGCCTTTGAACCAATTACGCGGAAGAAAGCACTCATAACGGAAACAACTCTTCACAATTTTTTGTTGCAGTATGAGAACGCAATACTGGAACTTTTGAATGCAGTAAGGAAAGTTAGAGATAAAATACAGTTAGATTTAAATTTTAAGAAGAAGCAAACAACAATAGAATCATATTTCACTAAGTTGTCCTAGTTATATTTGTAATTTTATATAATTATTAATTTATAATATTGAAGGGACTATAAATTTATATAAGGGTCTTCTGAAAATTATTTCTTATTAATTTATCTAAATTATTAATTTAGACCTTGGGCCCAAGTCGGGACCGAATATATATATATATATATATATATATTTGAGATTGAGATGGATCAGATCAAATATCTAAATATTTTTAAAAGTATCAGTTTGTATCAGAGTCAAATTTAAAAGAATTTATATTGACTTATCATTTTTGGATATTTATGAAAAGTTTTATATACATATATATAGGATGGGATCTAGTTACATGGTGTAAAACTCATTTAGTTTTACACTAATCCATGACCATTAGATGAGTAAAATGGATGGATGAGATTAATAGTAAAAAATGTAAAGATTATCACTTGGATAAAAAAAGATAAGGAAACAATCTTAGCCATTAATTACCATCATCCAACGGTCCAAAAAAAGTGTAAAAGTAATTGAGTTTTACACCATGTAAATGGATCCTAACCCTATATATTGCTAATATTGTATGTTATTTAAATTTTATTGATATTTGTTCTTATTTTCTAAAGCTTGTTTTTTCATTATTATTTTTTTAGTTCAAACATGTGTTGTACAAAATCTAATTTTGTATATTATTATTTTTATATGGTGACCGTTAAAATAATGAAACATATGTGATGAGAGTCCAAATTACATGGATTTCATATTTTTTAGTAGCAAATTTGATTTATATTTATTTAATTAATACTTATAAATATATTATACGAATGAGTCATGGGGCGGGTAAGAGGGATGTCTCAGGACCCACGTGGGTGGTGGGACGAGGATAATTCTAGTCTTGCGAGTTGTGGTGCAGGGATGGTTTTAAATTTTGTATTCGCAGCGAATCGTGAGACGGTAATGAAGATGAACATTCTTGATGGGAATGAGGGTAGAAAGTGTACCCTTTGCATCCTACTCTCCATGTTTGTCATCCCTAAGTGCAGCCCCTACCCAGAGGGTAGGATGAGGCCCAAAAACCTTGGTAGTGGCGGATTCGGCCGAACTGGCCGTTCTATATCAATCGCCGCCTCTAAGCTGTCCACAGATGTGTTAGATAAGTCTGATTGAAGGAGATTGGCTTTGGAATTTAATTCCAAGCCCTAGTTGACCAATATTTTTAGGCACGCCCCATTGGTATATTGCTTCAGTCCTTTTCTACACTTTATATACGTTAGGTTCATACAATATCAAATTCATTATTGAAATCTTGAACCACATATCCTATTCATCAACATGTAATTAATCACTTTCTGTTGCAATTTTCATGTAGTGTGCGAATAAAAATTCATAACGATGTTACGATCAGTTCATTATCAATGATTTTTCATATCTATACTATCTTGTATTATTTCTGGTCAACGATTTTATTTAAGAGAGAAATCATATTAATTTGGGCTTGGAAATAAAAACAAAAAGGATGAGAAAGATGAAAGAAAGTTAGAGTGGAAGCATTAAATTAGAATGATGAAAAAGATTAGGTTCCCAAAGGGGGAAATCATAACACAGTTGGGGTAGGGCCTTGAGACGGCTTGCCATTAGCTGGATCGAAAGCTAATCTGATGATGTCTCTTTCCATTTCAATGCGGCGGTCTACATCACTCTCTACTCTCTCCCACCTATATATACATTATACACTTCAATTTCATCTTCAATTCAAACTTCATAAACTTCTCTTTTATCTTGCCTAAAACATGATGACAATGGCATCTTTATGCAATGCTTCTGTTCTAATTCTCTCTTGTTTTCTCGCCGTTTCGCTCACGGTCTCGGGTCGACCTTCCACTTTCCTCGAAGATTTTAGAATCACTTGGTCCGATTCCCACATCAGGCAAATCGATGGAGGGAGGGCCATCCAACTTGTTCTAGACCAAAGTTCAGGTTAAACTTCTCGTGGGGTCACTTTTTTAATTTATTTTTGCTATAAAATTAAACCATATATGTTAATGTTACCCTTAATAATTTGTTGTTATTCATTCTTCTTTAGGATGTGGATTTGCTTCCAAAAGTAAGTATCTATTTGGACGTGTCAGCATGAAGATCAAGCTCATCCCCGGTGACTCTGCCGGAACGGTCACTGCCTTTTACGTACGCTATCGACCTATTCTTCAACGACGTTTTGAAACACTGAAAATAATTGTTTTTTTTTTCATAATAATCTGGATTGCAGATGAATTCTGATACAGACGCCGTCAGAGATGAGCTAGATTTCGAGTTCTTGGGAAACCGAACCGGGCAGCCTTATACTGTCCAAACCAACATTTATGCGCATGGAAAAGGTGATCGAGAACAAAGGGTTAACCTTTGGTTTGATCCTGCTGCCGATTTCCATACTTACACAATCATGTGGAACCATCATCATATTGTGTAAGTTTTAATAAGGCAACAATTACTGAGCTACGAAGTACTGATTGTTTTAAACTGACCGTGGGGTATGTGTTTTTATAGGTTTTATGTTGATGAAGTGCCGATCAGAGTTTATAAGAACAATGAAGCAAGAAACATCCCTTACCCGAAAATGCAGCCTATGGGGGTGTATTCAACACTGTGGGAAGCCGATGATTGGGCAACGAGAGGAGGCCTAGAGAAAATCGATTGGAGCAAAGCTCCTTTCTTAGCTTACTACAAGGACTTTGACATCGAAGGATGTCCGGTTCCAGGGCCAGCAAACTGTGCCACCAACGCTGGGAACTGGTGGGAGGGCGCTGGTTATCAAGCTCTCAATGCCATGGAAGCTAGGAGATACAGGTGGGTTCGTATGAACCACGTGATCTACGATTACTGCACCGACAAGTCCCGGTACCCGGTTACCCCACCGGAGTGCATGGCCGGCGTCTAAAATGCCATCTAAAGTTTCCGTATCCAACTCAACTGTCTAGAGTATTTGATATACTATACTTTTCCTGTCATACTTAACGTATATGCCTCTCGCTTTGTACCATGATAGTGTTGTATATGTCATAAGAGGGCCATGTAAAATTCGGGTTATAAAAAGGGAAATAAATGGGTCTTGTTTGCAAATTATATGAGGAACTGGATTGTGCAAAAGTCAATCCTATTTGTAGAAAATGTATCTGTTTGTATTTGGTGCATATTATTTTGTGCCCAGTTAAAAAGCATTAGTCAAACGTGCAATTATTTAATTTAACTTTTATTCTCTCTTTTTTCATATTTTTATGGAATCAGATTCTCAGTTTTCAGACCCAATGCAAAAGTATTGCTAGAAACAAGGAAATGACTGAATGCTAGAAATTCAATACTAGTGTTTGGAATTTTTGCTTTCAATTGATCTCCTAATGGTCCCGTTTTCGGCCAAAATTTGATTCATTTGGGTCGTGGTCCCCCGGTGAAGGATTAGTCGCGGGTTCCTTGAATTATCATCCATATTTTTTTTTTGTCCAGGTTTTGGGCCTTTTTCTTTTCTTTCTGCAAAAGGAGAGTCATTACTTTGAAATAATTTGTCAATTAAAACATAATATTTATTGTTATAGTAAATTATACCGATATCACAAAATTAGTAGCGATGACTCGTTTATATCATTAAATTTTTAAATTGTTTAAATTTAATACTAAACTTTAATTTTCTACTTGTTTAAGTCGTTTTCATATTAACTCGTTAACGGGATAGTGACATGGCTAACAATAACTCATATAGACGCTACATCAAAACGAGGTCATTTTAGTATGGATGTTTTGATACCTAAAACTACTCAAAACAATGTTGTTTTGTTGGGAAAAAAAATAAAAATATGGCCATAGAGGAATTTGGAACCAGGACCTTAAATGTAAAAGTTAATCTCACGTACTGAAGTAACATCAAATTATATAAAAATTTTCCATAAATATTATATACCTCAAAAAACACTTAAAATTAATTCAAATTATTTTATGAAATAAATAATACTATAAATAATATATTATGATATATTCTTCAAATAACACAATTCTATTATTAATATTATAAATTTAATATTTATACATAAACAAAATATTTAATATTATAAATAATATTAATATATATAAATAATATAATAAATAAATAAACAATATAATTTTAAATTTTAAATATTATATTATTTTAAAAACTAAAATATTGATTTTAAAAATTTCAATTTTTAAAATTTCCAAAAACCAACTGAACTCTAAAAATCTTAATCCATAAACCCAAATTCACCCACTATTACTATTGATCTCCATACCGCCATTGTCTGAAGTTGCTTCCTCTCGTTGTGCACGCCGTCCTTAATTCACCTGCCACCATTCCTCATTCGTTCTACAATTTTGTCGTTTAATTGAAATTTTTACGTTCAACGTTTAACAGTCAATTGACATGCCGTTCGTTGATTTCCAACGCCCTTATTGTTATGATTGTTTTCCTTCTTCTAAATGCAACACAAGAATCGATCTCTAATCTATAACAACAATTTTGGTTAGTTAATTTTGTGCAAGTGGGAAAGGGAAAAATATGTTGACGCTGATAAAGACAAAGTTTTGCATTAATGGCTCATGGGTGAAGAAGGGAAATAACCCGAGTGTTATTGGCTTAATCTTTTGGTTAGTTAATTCGGTAATTAAAATGGGGTAAATGAAGATCTATAAATTCAGCACAGCAAGGAAGTAGCCAACTTGGCAGAGCCGACCATCTTTGTTACTTGAGGTGTATTTATCAGGGTTTACAGGCCAGGGCCCCAACAGGCATAAATCCTCGTACGAGCAAACCATTAAAGCTAGAGACAAGGGGCCATCCTCTGAAGCAGCAGCAGCAACAATGTCTCCATTCCCATTCATTCAGATTTCAGCACGCCTTCAAAAACAAAGGAAAAAAAAGTCCAGAGATGGAAATAATTCCCCAATCCCATGAAAGAATTACTTGATAATTTGCACACTTCTCTGTGGGTGTTTAAGTTTGAACTGAATGCTCTGTCTTGCAATCAATATCAATGTGTGAAACAAAACATGTTTGAATTCCAGCTAAACCATCCATTTAATAGCGGCAACAGAGTGTTGGAATATGACATACAGCCCCAATCAAGTGAATGTATTGGGACAAAGACAACCAATCAAGTGAAGCATTTTTTTATCAAAGTAAATAGGGCCTCAGATAAGTCAAGACAGAACATAATGAAGGTATTGGGACAAAGACAACCAATCAAGTGAAGCATTTTTTTATCAAAGTAAATAGGGCCTCAGATAAGTCAAGACAGAACATAATGAAGGGAAAGCTACAAATCATTGTTGGTCACAAACCTACATTGAATGCTGCGTTACTCCTATTTTAGTGCTTCTTATTTCTGCAAAATGGAATTGATTTTCAGTAGCTGCATGGACAAGAGAAGCTTTATTGTTCAGAATTTATACTGCATGACCTCGGAAGTTTAGCTGCTTTGGCCGTTAAGAAATTCACCCGCCTCTTCCGGGACAGGATGAATCAGCGTGGGATTACTTATGAGATCTCTAATTCTTTGAGGCATTGATTTTCACTGCAATTGGCTCTGAACGGTAGGGACAATTTCCGAACAACACATTGAATGACCTGCCACACAAGCACTCGCAAGTCAACCATAAACCAAGTTGCCAAGGAAAAAATAGAAAGAAAAGTGCATGGTAAGCATTAGTCAGGTAAACGAACAACGAGCACGAATTAGGATATGTTCATATTCATTCGTTTAATTTTAACTGAATAAATTTTTTAGTTTGTGTTCGTTCGTTAAGGAAGATAGCTTGCTCGTGTTCTTTCATGTTTGTTTGTTAAAATGAAAAACGAACACAAACCACAATAGCATTGGCTTACCTGTCTGCTGGTCTTTGACAGCCCGGTGGTGCGACGGTGATGCTTGTGCTGAGGTGGGTGGAACTTGGAAGGCAGAACAAAAGCAATTTAGTGTTTTTTTCGATTTATCGTGAAATGAAAAGATAGTGAGCTGCTGGTAAGTGGTAATGTATATGATATAGATGATGTTGTTTATAATGTTGACACAAAATGTGCAAAGCATACATATCATATCAAGTAATAAAGTAGTCACACCAGAAGAGTGTTAAGTATCGATCTCTGTCTCGACCTTGTTAAATATTTTATATATTAAATAAATTTCAGTCTAATAGTATTTTAGTCCTTGTAAAAGTAAGTATTTAAATTAAAAAAATACAATGATTTATTAAATATTTAATCAAGTAGGGCTAAACCAAAAAATGATGAGTCTGTGTTCTTAAATTTCTTAGTCTAATAACAACTTAGGTCTTTATCAGGACCGTCTCGGACATTTTTGGGGCCCGAGCGAAAACTAAAAGATGGACCATAGAGCAAAAATATATCTCACTACTTTTAACAATTAATTTAATATTTTTTTTATAAAATGTAGAAACATTATTAAACTTTGTCACACATTATTTTCATTGTTTTGTTAAGAAAATTTAAAGGAATTGAATTGCGGGTACGGCATGGAGTTTGATTTTGAATCATAAATACAAAAAATTGAAGAATATTGTATCATTTTTTTATCGTTTAATTAGAAAAAAATAAAAAATACAAAAAATTGAAGAATATTGTATCATTTATTTTTTTATCGCTTAATTGGAGAAGAATAAAAAGGAATTAAATTTGGCAAAAAATTGCACTTTGAGATTTGGAAAAGAGAATTAAATTTTAATATTAAATCACTAAACGGGATTAATCCAAGTGGTAAGCAACTTAATATACCTTGAGCAAGGCACGAGTTTGAGTCATTATTTATGCAGAAAATTCTTGTTAGGAGGCTCATTGCTAAAGTTAAATGTAAGCCGAAAACCGGAAATGCAATAAAAAAAATTGCTAAACATATTATGATATCTAATCTAAAGTTCAATTTTCAGTATTTGTAACTCTTTTCTCTATTCCGACCTCCGTTTGCCAAAAAGAGATGGAAAACAAGCTAAATTACTCCTATACATTATTGATCAAGTAAAAACTTTAAACTTGAAAAGACTTGCGATCTCTTTCAATGATACATCATTCTACATATATTGACTGCAAATTGAAACTTAAATCAGGAACCATGAAAATCCTACGAATTTAAATGTTATATTATTACCAGAAGTTGCACTGTCTCACACTAGAAAAACACAGTTAATAGCTCAAAGGGTAGGTCTTAAGTTGTTCCTTAAGCCAAAAAAATGTCTGGTTTTCGTCTTTCTTTCGATCTCCATAACGAACTCTCAATTCCGATCATCAGATGTTTTTATGTAAAGGGTTTCACCCTTTCATCACACTGACCTCCGGAGCTCCCTCCACGGTCTTCAGGTGACCCAACGGCACTCCATATGTCTAGCTTGCTCCCACCAGCCATTGCCCTTCCACCAACGTGCAAGCATTCTCCGGAAGAGACATGCACAATATCCTGAAACCCTGGGGTCCCGAGTGCTCCACTGCTGCCTGCAGTGCTAGCTTCACTTTGCAGTATGTTAAGGCCAGTGCTTCCACCAGGAGCTCATGCCAACCTGACTCTGAAAGGCCTGTTTCTGTTGTTGCTGAAAATGGTTGCTGAGCATACAACATCGAGGCCCGTGAAGCCACAAGTGAATGCGGCGTCATCGGTTGAGCTTGTTGGTGTGGCATGTGGTGTCCGACTCCAGGCTGCATAGTACCGCTGGAAGAAGACTACAAGGTACAAACAATCGACAAAGACAATTAGGAAATCTACTACTTGAATCAGGTAAAGTGAATTTAGAAGTGTTTAAACTCGTTAATTTGCCTGGGGAATGTTGGTAATGCTAAAGACTTGTAGTACATGTAAATCCCATGTTAAGACGAGAAGTGTAATATCGCCATCAAACTGTGTTAGTTTTAGGAGACGTCCAGTGCAGCATTATATTTATTGGGACATTTTTTTTTCTAACACAGTGGTATTATGGTTAATACCACAATACAGTTAAATTTTGTTTTAATTTTATTTCAATATTTTTCGGTCAATACTAATATTTTAATTTGCAACAATCGTTTTTTCCAATAATTTAGAAGTAAATTCTTCTATTGTTGTTCAAACATGAACGAGATCTTATCACTCGAGTGCAGATATTATGGTAAAGGACTAGGCTAGGTTCAAACATTAAGAGGAACAAAGTTCTATTAATTTCAGATAGTGTAGGGAGGGTATGCAAATATAAAATATATTTTTAAAAAAATTTAATATAATAATTATATTAATAATATGATAAATATATAATTTTTGCAAATTTTAGTTAGGATAACAAAAATAGTTCTATGACTTTTTGTATATAAATTTTTATTTTAAAATTGAAAGTGAAAAAAACATGTTAAAAAGAAAATATAACATATAAACAATTTAGTAAAATTTACTTCAAATAATCTTATATTCCTCCAAATAAACCCAATAAAGGTAGTGTAACATTCTCAATAATGTATCAGGTAATGTTACATTCCGAAAATCTTATTCCCAAAGGTAATCTTGCATTCCGTGATCCAAACGCAAATTTAATGATTTCATTGCCCTAATTCAAGTAGTTTATATTGTAATAGACATAATAAAATTACCGACGTAAGTGAGAAGGATTAACTACTTCTATCATTTCATGGTACAAGAATGCCAATATTGCAGATCCCCAACTATATGTAGTAGATGTGTCAAAATCAGCCAAGAATGACAGATATTTTGTGTGAACTATATTACCAAATGTATCTGACATCAATACCCACCAATAAGTTGCAGTATATACGTTTGAGTTGCACACTCAAGTTCTCGACGACCATATCCATCTGTTACCATAAATTCCCGCTGCAACCATGAAATTCTAAGATGTAAACCATCCACACATGACTCGGGATGAGCTTTACCCAGGTACTGCCTACAAAGCTCAAATGCATTATACTTGTTCTCTCCAACCAACGACTTCTCATTTGTTGGGACACCAAGCTGTACTGCTACATCCTCCAGATTTATTGTGCATTCACCAAATGGAAAATGAAATGTGTGAGTCTCTGGTCTCTACCGTTCAATCAATGTGGTAATCAACCCGAGGACTATCTTAAATCCACGGAGAAATGAAGCATTATAAAAACCGGCAAGCTGTAGGTAATAAACTATGCGATCAAAAGGTTCATTGATCTTCATTCCTCGACGGCGGATGCTACTCTCTACACCCTATAATTAATTTATTATAATAAATTATTTCATATTATTACACACGACCTAATAAATTTGAAATTACAGCAAAATTACTTACTTGCTCTTCATGAATATGAGACGAAATGTGCTCATGATCACGGTACAACAAAACTCCTCCAGATGCCATTTTCTATTTGCAGATCTGCAAAATAATTATCATTCGAATATATATACAACCAAAAAATATATTAACTTCAAAAATTTTGATCTATACGAATATAAATTTAAAAAATACAAAAAGTTGGCAAAATATCGAATCTTACGAGAAACCGTGTAAATGTGCTCAAAAGCCTTCAAATATATCTTCAATCAATCACACAAAAAAATCTACAAACCCTCTACAATTAAGAAAACAACAACAGGTTAATTAAAAAAACGCTTACTTACTTATGTGAAACCGAGAAGATCTACAGAAAAATACACTTCAACAATCTTCACCATCTTTGAATATATGTTCAAAAACGACCACCCAAATTGATGTCTCAACCTTTCTCAAATACAATACAATTCTAACTCTCTCAAAATTTTCTCTATACACTACTACTATTATATAGCCTATACAAATGTAAAAAATAAACAATAATCCTGCCATGACCAGCTTTCATGTGAAAGCTGGTCTGTGCATGCATGCATGCTGACTCAACAGTACCTCGCCACCTCTAGGTGGCGAGCTTCACCCAACGTATAAAGCTGCATTTTGTAGGTTGCATGCCATGGCAGTGGCTTGTCATGCTTGACTGAGCCGATTAAGGGGTTTCACAGCACTTCGCCACCTCCACATGCCGAGGTCGGAGGACGCCAAGAGCACATGGCGAGGTCTTGTGGATTTTGGCCTAAATCCCAAATTTTTGGTCAAACATCCCCTATAAACCTAAATATAATCCTAAAATGGATTATTCCCCTAATTTTGCCAATAATATCATACATTTCTTTTTTTCCCAAGACAATTATTTTAGGAATAATGTCAAAAAATGTCTTTAACGTTTGACTGAATAATTATTTTGGCCCTTATTATTTTTTGAAGGATTTTAACCCTCAACGTTTCATTTTGAATCAAAATGACCCCTCTGTGGACGAAAACTATTAGTCAACTAACATTAAATGGCTTGAAATGACGTGGCAAACCTAGATAAAGTGCTTGCTGACATAACAATGACATATAGACAAATGTGTTGACTTTACAGAATGAGACACTAGTCAAAAAATAATTTTATAAAATTGTATAAAATATAAAATTATTTTTTATGGCGTGTTATTCTGTCAAGTCATTTCAAGCCGCTTATCGTCAGCTGACTGACAATTCTTTCAAGAATAGGTTATTTTGACCCAAAATAAAATGTTGAGGGTTAAAATTCTTTAAAAAAAGAAATAATCAAAATAATTATTCAGTCAAACGTTTATGAATTTTTTTTAGCATTATTTCATTATTTTATTAATAATAAAAAGTCTATAGATACAACGGTTTGAGTGAGGGAAAAACAAATCATCAACACCTCTGACAAAGAAAAATAAACACGAAGTCATGCCTATGAAAACACGACCAAAACAAATAACAGCTCCTTACTCATCAATTAATTATTAATCGATGCTCTTGTATCATGATCTGTGAATTATTAACCATGACTCCGGTCACCTCTGCTCCCAACGTCGCCTGATTACGAGGGGCCTTCCCGTTTTACAGGCGATCGCGAAGTGCTCGTAGTTGTTGAAGTAAAAGTTGTAATCTCTGAAGCTTTGGTTATGGAAGAAATCATATGCTCTCTTGATCGCCACATCAGGCTCGTCATAGCTCGAAGTAAAGTAACTCTTGTCCCTTGTAGTATTAAAGGCGACGAACGACACATATTACTCATAGCAAAAGAGTAGGAAGCTTTTGAGGAAGCAGTTGATGCATGCCAATACAACTTCTAGATCATCGACCTTGTGGTGACATTTCTGGCACTAACTTCACTTGTTGTGTCGGCTTGTCCATTCCTCTCGATTCCTCGGAAATGAATCAATGTGTGTGTCTTTGATTTCATCTTTTTTTCTTTGTAGGGGTTCACAACCTTGGCTTCGCCCACAAATATGCCTGAAACTCAATTTAACCAACCAAAATCAAGGGATTTGCATAACCATTGATGGATGAGGAGGTTGGATTAGTTGTAAGGGATGAGGAGCCGATTTAGTCATTAACAGTGGGTATGCCGGTTGAGGCTGCACACCGATTGGGCCTTGATTGATATGCCACGGGCTCATAAAACGGAGGTGGTTCAATTGAATAAGGAGACTATAAGGGTTCACAATATTTCTGAGATTGTGATAAGCTCTCTTAATCCTAAAGAGCGTCAAGTGGCTGTGGAGACTTACGTGAAGAAAGGTTGGGGTCATCCGAGGAAGAATCCACCAAAAAATAGATTGCGGACGATTCGTTATCATCGCCATATTTCTTAAATAGGCGTCAGGTAATCTTGAACGAAGCTAGGGATGGCCATTTGACCCATACTCGATGGGTTCCGACTCGACTAGATCTTATATGGTCATGTTTTTTAAAGAAAATTTTAGGTTCGGGTTTGATTTTTTGAGAATAAAGTCGGGTCGGGTTTGGGTTTAAGGTGAAAAATATCCCACCCTACCCGACCCAAAATAATAGGTAGTTTTATTCTAAATATTTAAGTATAATTGCTACAACGCCCCTCTCTTTATATATATATATCAATTATCTCTCTATTTTGTCTAATAAAAATGGAATAATTATTATAATGCTCCCTCCTTATTTATTTTTTCAATTAGCTCTCTATTTTATTGAATAATAACGAAAAATGATAATTTTTTTATTTATGTTGGGCAGGGTTGAGTTTGGATTTTTACTCTAGAATTCAGGATCAGGTTCGAGTAAGGTAAAACATCATAAAATATCGGGTCGAATTTGAATGAAGATCTTATATTTTTGGGTTGGGTGTGGATCAACCAAAAATATGACCCAACCTTACCCATATGGCCATCCCTAAACGAAGTTCGTGCAACGTTAGATTGAAAAAGTTAATTGGAGTGAGAACTATTGGCAATGACGAGGGTATAGTTAAGGACATTACACGGATCGTTGAAAATTAAGACAAATGTCAATAGAGGACGAAGATGCGGGTACTATAATGGAATATCATGTGTATGGGGTCTGCGGCTAAGAAAAAACAATATAGAATATGTTGAGATAGTACTATTACAATATGGTGTTTATTTAGGAAACGAAAATGGAAATGGTAACATAACAAATTTTACGGAATGTATGGTTTACATATTCTTTTGATTTTATCTATTTTTCTGCCAAAGGTTGGTTTAGGGTATATTGGTCGTCCAGAAACTGGCTCATTTCATATGGTGAATTGGATTGTGGTTAAGAACTTCGTAATGGTTAGGGAACAGTGGGTTGATGACAATTGGGACACTATGATGGTGAGTGTATATGCCCCTTGTGCGGTTGAGAGTCAGCTACTTGTGTGGGAGTCGTTGGAGGAGGTGTTGTGTGGAACAAATCATTTAGTAGTGTGGATCAACATATTAAAGCCACAGACAATTTGATTGGGGACATAGACTCTCGGGTTGGTCGTGGTATGGGAGATGAACTATGAAATGTGAATAGAAGAAGATTGCATATAGATTTGTGGTAGTTAATGAGGTTCAAGGAATCCATTTGAAGACAGAAATCTTGGGCTCTTTGGTTGAATGTGGGTAGTGGCAAAAAAAATATGGTGTTTGCGTATTAGAGGTCGTTGGATAACCTCGTCAGATAATGTGAAAATTCAATTTTTAAAGAATTTTAGAGACATTTTTTATATCCAACGATGTTGGGTTTATTAGGAGGGCAAATGTATGCTTTTGTGGACTCAGTTTGGAACAATGACAAGCATTGGAGGTGGACCTTGAGAAAAATGTGGTTCGAAAAGTTATATGGGAGTGTGAGAGGTCCAAGGCTCTAGGCCCAGATGAATTTACTTTTGAATTTTATAAGGAACTGTGGTCTTTCTTGTGTGATGATGTGATGAAGGTGTTGCATGCGTTTCACAGGACAGGTCGCATACCGAAAGGTATAAATTCTATGTTTTTGGTTTTAATTCCGAAAAAGAGCAGCCTTTGGTAATTGGTGATTTTCGCCCCATATGTTTGTTGAATTTGATCTATAAAATACTTACTAAAGTGTTGACTAGGCTTTTCCAAGTTGTTGTGGGGAACTTGATCAGTGATTCACAATTTGCGTTTGTCAATGGATGGAAAATTGTAGACGTGATCCTATTGGTTAAAATTGTGCATTCCCTGCGGCATACGAGATTTAGCCTTTTAAAGATGGACTTCGCTGAGGCATATGATTACTTTAATTGAAATTTCCAAGATCAAATTCTAGCTTGGATGGGGTGTGGTAATCGGTGGCGCGGTTGGATTCGTGAATGTGTGAGAACAACAAGGTTTTCTATACTAGTAAATGGCAGTGTGACATGTGAGTTTGACATGCAACGTGGAGTACGTCAAGAAAACCCATTATCTCCTTCGTTGTTTGTGGTAGCGGAGGAGGTGTTGCACCAAATTTTAGATTTTTTTGCTCAGCCGCCAAATTTTAGTTGATGTGGAGGAGAGATCTTTGATTAAGGGGTGATGGTGGCATCGAAGTTCCAAATATCGTATATGCAATTTGCAGACGATATAATTATTTTTTTACATGGTGTTGTGGAGTATGCGATAAACCTGAAAAGAATTTTAATTTGTTTTCAATATTGTTCTAGTCTGCAAATTAATTTCTCTAAGTCTTGCTTGTTTGGTGTTGATGTCGAGGATAGTGTGGTAAATGAAATAATGGATGCGTTAGGATGTGCTTGTGGAGAGCTGCCCTTTAATTATCTTAGAATGCCAATTGGGGTTAATTCAAGAAATTTGAGCATGTGAGAGCCTTTAATAAACATATTCCAAGTTCATTTAGTTGGATGGAAAAAGAAGTCCTTGTCATTTGCAGCATGTTTACAAATGGTTAACTTGGTTCTCTCTTCCCTTCCATTATATTTTATGGGTTTGCTCATTATCCCTAAATGTGTGGTGACGAAAATTGATTGCATTTGGCGAGCGTTTTTTGGGGTAATATCGATCTAAAGAGGAAAATGAGTAGGTTCAATTGAGATGTGGTTTGCTGACAAATTGAGGGGTTCTGAGAGTTGATGATTTGAGATTACGTAACTTGGCATTGTTATCTAAGTAGGAATGGAGATATGCTTCGGAGAGTGACTCATTATGGTGTTCCTTGATTTTCGCCAAATATGATGATCAAGTTTTCTCGTGGAGGTTTAATTCGAGTGGACGTTGACATATGTTTGTGGTTTGATGTCAAATTATGGAAATCCAAGAGGATGAGTGTGTGTAGCGTTTTATAGGGTTCGATAGTTTCTTATGGTTAATAGGGAATGTGGGAGGGTGTTATTTTAGCATGACATTTGGTGTTCAGATCAACCTTTATGTGTGATGTATTTAGGGGTGTCCAAATTTCGATTTTAAATGAATTAACCAACTAAACTGAAGTTTTTTCGGTTTGATCGGTCGGTTAATTTTAGGTTCGGTTGGTTAACAGTTAATGATTTTTTTCAAACCTTAATTATCAGTTAAATCAGTTAAAAATCAGTTAATTAACCGAATTAACCGAAATTTTTATATATTGCATAATATATATTACATACATTTATTTTTTGTCATTGAACTTTTAAAAATAATAAAATGATCATTAAATTTTTTTGATATATTATAAAATGGTCATTAAACATTATCAAATTAGCACAAAATAATTATTAAAATTATTGAATTATTAAAAATAATCATTAAACTTTTCAATATTTATCAATAATTTATAACATGCAAAGAATGAAGGACCATTTTATAATAGTTTGATAAGTTTAATGGTTGTTTTATAACTTTTGAAAGTTTAGTGACTAAAAAGATTATTTTAACATATTTTGGAGACTTTGTGTAATTTACCCAAAATTTTATAACAAAATTCAGTTAATTCGAAAATCTACCGAATTAACCGAACTTTTTTTTGTTCGTTAAAATTTTTTAAAATAATTTTGGTTCGATTAATGATTAATGGGAAAAAATCGGTTAATGAGTTTTTGGTAGTTCGGTTCGGCCGGTTAACAGAAGTGACCGATTGAACACCCCTAGATGTTTCCAAGGTTATTTCGAGTAGCAGTGGATAAGTTGGCTACGGTTGCAATTTGTGCATGGGAAGGAGGTTTTCTTCAAGAGGATTGATCGACTTTTTCTAGCCGCAAGATGTGGTTGTTTGAATTGAGGCAAATCCATGAGTTGAAAGTAGTGGCGTCTTCAGTTTCCTTAGATGGAAATAAGAAGGATTGTCTAATTTGGATGCCGAATGTCCGAAGTGTTTTGTCGATAAGCGAATTGTTGAAGCTTATGAGTTTCTTTGGTCTCGCGGACACGACGTTGGGGAGATGATGGTTTGGAAACTTAATGTCCCTCCCAAAATTCAGTGTTTTTTTTTATGATCCGTGCATTTGTATCGGATGCCCATAATGTCATTTTTTAGGGCAAGTGGGTGAGGTTGGAAGGGATTGTCATCTCGTGTGTTTGCTGTGGGCCAAGTGGGTGAGCTTTGGTTCTTATTTTTTCAATGGTGGGGGGTGTATGCGGTTCTACCGATGTCATTGCATGAGTTTTGATACAAGGATAATGAAGTTTCTTGTCTAGTACGATGCGACAGTAGTGGTTGATGGGAAGTGCAACTTTACTTTGGTCGCCTTAGTTAGTGAGGAATGATGTGATTTTCAACCAAAAACATCATACTGATTAGAGAAATATTTTTCATAATTAAGCTTCGAACTTTGTACGAGGTGAAAGCGGGGAAATGAGCGCATTTGATATTTGAGTCGCAGTGGTGGGATTGCTCTTGGTTGTGTGTACACCAAGCATTTCACAAACAACTACGCATGCGGGCTTGTTTGGTCCCCTCTGATGCGTGGCACAATTAAGTTTAGGGTAAAGTATACAGATAGTCACTGACCTTTTAGGGCGCTTTTTATTTTGTTATTAATTTTTTTTAAAATTTTCATTAAAGTTATTTAACTTTTATTTCGCTTTCATTTTGATCTCTCATGTTACAGAAAATACTGACTTTTACTCATTAAAATAATATACTTTGGGTAATATTTTCAGCTTTTAAAACCGCTCATACGCTGCAAGTCAAGAATAATATAAAATCGACGAGCCTACGTTGCCAGTTGCCGATAGAGGATCTAGACGCGTGGGTTTTGATCACTTTCAATAAGGATCTCGCGAATCTCATCGAGGAATACGATCGGATTGTGTCCCTGCCATCTTCTTTAAAGATCAGAGTCTTCCTTTCATTGCCTAAATCCGCGAAAAATCGATTTCTCCCCCTCCTTCATCGTCGGCTTCGTCTTCAACGTCATGGTCATCTTCATCGAGTACTCCTAGGTTCTCCTGCATACGTCAGACTCCCCTTAGTTTCCCTCTTTACTCTTCATTGGCAATAACAGCAGGTCTAAAGAAGATTGAGGGTCATGATGTAAGTTATGATCCAGTTTGAATTTGGCAAAGAACAAGTAAAACAATATAATAACCATAGAAGCAAAATTAAAAAAAAAAAAAAAACAATATGAGGCATTTGGAACTCTAAATCTGTTCCACATGATGCACGACCATTAATGAATTTTCCCACTCCAGTTTTCTTTTGGATTATTTCGCGAAAAAGAACAAGTACTGTATCCTTCTTCTAATTTTTTGTTCTTTTCGAGCGCCATTTGAACATAATCGTTAAGCAAGACAAGATTTTGTATATTGCAGTATTTACATACAATGTTCCATTCCCTTACTGGCAATGGCAAGTGGGGAGAGCTTCTTTCTTTTTGCAGATAAGAGAGTTACAGGGGAAGCAGAGTATTTAACCCTAATAAAAACATCTAAAACAAGAAAAGAAGAGAAGGGTTCACATGGGATGGTTTAAAAGCCAAAAGTGAGACCTAAAAATATTATTTTATTAAAGAAAATAAAAAACTAACGGGTCACGTCAGTATTTTTTAACGGAAGACACCAAAATGAAAGTGAAATAAAAGTTGGGCTAACTCAATAAAAATTTTAAAAACTCGGTGACCAAAATGAGAGTCCCCTGAAAGTTAAGAGATCATCTATATACTTTACCCTTAAGTTTCATGTTGATAGTTCGACTCGTGGTAAGCTAGGTCCCGTTAGATGTGATGGTGTCTTACGAGATGCATAGGAACATATATTGGCATTATTCTCTTGCTCGTTGGGTTTGTTGGACTCTAAGAATGCGAAACTTTGGGCCATTGAATTTGTATTGGAGATGATGGTGTTGGAAAAATTCGATAATTTTGGAGCTTTGAATAAGAAATTGATTCAAACATTGTTGAGAAAAATGTGGAACTATTTGTTAGTTCGTAAATGTGCAGACGTGCACGACGTGGGTAATGCAAATGTCTGAACCTGTCTGGTTCTTCGTGGGCTTGCAGATATTTTGACCCAATATTGAAATGAATTTTACCTCAAGTAAGAGCATAAACTTGCCAAATTTTATCTTGGAATTAAAAGGGTAAATATTAAAAGTTGCCTTTAATTTAGATAGTAATTTTAGAAATTGCTCTATAGAATAACCAATTGATTCTCAATATTAAATGCTCCATTAGGTCAAAATTTCCACTTATACCCTCATGACACTCTTATAAATAGGAAGTAAACCTTCTAGGTTTTACACAACTGAAAAATACAGAGAATTTTCTATGGTTTTACTCTGTGATTTTAAAAGTGGTTTTGGTGATAGGGGAAGGTGAAGTTACAGTTCGTTAATCACTGCAGACGTGCTACTGTTGTGCTCATTATGTTGTTGTATCCTGGGAGATAGACGTCCGACGTTTCTCAAGCACCACAGGAGCGGGCGAATCTATCTTAAGGAAACATGTTCTTAAGGAAACTGCATTCGTGCAGGCCTCAACACGTTTCCTTTGGTTTTTCGACCGTTCGTTTAAATAATAATATTTTACCTTATTATTTATTCTTGGATTAACGCGATTTTCCAACAATCTTAAGACATATTCTATGTTTAATCCAAGGCGAACGTATTATCGTGTTTTAGACACGATAAGGCTTGATCAATTTAGATTCGCTTGTAAACCACGGCGATGCTTGATCAGTGTATAATCGCTTCTAAACCTTTGAATTACAAGACGCATCTTGAACCACAAGCGTGAGGGCATGGATTGTTATGAAATGGACAAGCAACATGCACCATTCATGGCATTGATTATGCGTAGAAGGGGTAATTTTTCATAATCAACTTGCATTGATTATTCATAGAGATTCACTACACGAAGCTTGGTATATAGCAGCGTTTTTAGAGAAAACGCCGCTAAAAGTTTACATCTGATGGCGTTTACAAGACAAACGCCATAAATGACAAATTTTGCGACGCTTTCACAACAAACGCCGCTAAAGAATAACTTATAGTGGCGTTTTTCATTACGAACGCCGTAATAGGTCCATTATTAGTGGCGTTTAGTCACAAACGCCGCTAAAAGTTTCATTCTTTAGTGGTGATTTTGGTTGAAACGCCGCAATAGGTGAGTTTTTGGTGGCGTTTGTTCACAAACGCCGCAATAGTTGAAGCGCACCGTTTTGATTTTCTGATTATAAGTCAATCTAGACTTCAGTTCATCCCCAAATCAAAAGCCCTTATCCTCCTTATCATAAGTTAAATCCCTCAACTCACGACCTGCATCACCGTGCCGTCCTCTTCGCCGCCGTTGGTCAATTGTCTCTTATCACCGTGTGGTCCTCGTCGTCTGGGAATGGCCGTAATCGTCCATCGATCTTGCTTAACTTTTTGATTTGGTTAATTTTTAGTGAATTGTTGTTTTAATTTGAGCATCTAGGTTTTAGCGGTTCTTGTTTTAATTTCCAAACTTTCGATTTTGTTCATCACTGTTTCAGCAAAATGGATGTTCCAAGTCTTGTCGTTGTTCTTCAAGCTGCTCTTAGCCCCAATCCCGCTGAACGCAAAACTATTGAAGAAAGCCTCAATAAGGTTTGTTTTATTCATTGTTTTTGTAATTTGTATCAATTGGTTTCGATTATTAGATTGAATTTTTGTTTTTGTTTGGTTTCAGTATACGCCTCAGCATCTAGTGAGACTGTTATAGATCTCATTAATAATAATTTTCCTATGGCGGTTCATCAAGTTGCTTCTATTCAGTTCAGGAATTTCATTGCTAAAAATTGGGCTCCTCTTGATCCAAGTATAATTTCTCTCAATCAATCCTTTTTTTAAATCAAATCTTTTTGCATATTTTAGTTCATGTTTTTATCAATCTGAATATACTTCGATTTGACTTTAATGATTGTAGATAAGCCACATAAAGTTCTGCAAAGTGATACAGATGTGATTCGTGATCATATTCTTGTATTTGTATCTCAAGTTCCTCCTTTGTTGAGGTAACATTGTTTGTTGTCACTTTTTCTTGTTTGATTAGAATTATTTTGTGGTTACATGGTAGCGTTCCTAGATTACATGCTTTTGTTGCTTTCTGCATCATATTGGTTTTGTTTGCAGGGTTCAATTGGGTGAGTGTCTCAAGACCATTATCCATGCAGATTATCCGGAGCAGTGGCCACCACTTCTAGATTGGAATGTTCGATAATTACTTTTTCCCCTATTTTAGATAAGTTAGTTTATTTCTTTTAAATTATTCTTCTCCTCTTATTTGTTATAATTTGGAGATTAATTTGCTTCTGATGCAATCTGCAACAATATTTTGATTGTACATGTGTTTTTTTTTATTTTCATGTAGAGAAGAAATTAGAGAAAGAAGAATCATAAGATTTCATGGTTGGGTGACTTGTTCGCATTCAAAGGAAGAAGATGATCCTTAAGCAGTGTTTGAAGGTTCCACCAACATTTAACCAGTTTACCAAGACTCTTGACAAGAACCTAGTTCTGCAATAAAATCTTCATTTCTTTATGATGATTTATGTATTAGATTCACCATGTCTGATTTGAATGGTTTCTTCAATTCCAATTTTCTTTCATGTTAACTTTGCATATATGTTTGTGTACTATGAGTTTGGGGAAATGGATTTGTAATGTTGGAAGTTATTTTAGATGTATAGTTCTGATCGTTCCCATGATTAATTGTTTATTTGAGAAAATGAATATGGATTGGAATTGTGGAAAATTGGTTAATGCATTTTAAATTATTATATTTGAGTTTTTTTAAAAATGGTGTTATTCTCGTCGTTTGTATATACAAACGCCACTAAAGAACAATTTTTCGTGGCATTTGCAAGCACACATGCCACTATAGAACAGTTTTTCATGGCGTTTGCAAACACAAATGCCACTATAGAGCAATTTTTTTTGCGGCATTTGCAAACACAAACGCCATTATAGAGTAGATTTTTTGTGGCGTTTGCAAATTCAAACGCCACTATAGATCTTTATTTTTTGCGGCGTTTTTTCATAAAAACGTCGTGAACTGTTGTGGCGCTGGTTTAAGCGACATTTCTTGCGGCGTTTTTCTAAGCGCCGGGAAAGTTTTTAGCAGTGCTATAAAATGCCGCTATAGGGCTAAAAAACGTCGCGAAAGACCTGTCTTGCTGTAGTGATTTTACCTTAAACTATGATAATTCCAAGACCATAAATTATGGTAATATTCATGGTATTATTATTATGATAATAATTACTGTATGTGCTTTTGGAAACACTGTGGATTTTATTCTCATACTAATAATTTCCTTTTGAGAAATTATAGAGACGAACAAGATACTCAGGAGAAATCATGATTTATTTTGAAAGATAATATCTCGTAAACAATTCGTTTCAGGATTTAATTCCTGCCATTTTAACGAGTTTACTTGATCTTGGAAAAGGAAATAAATCATTGTATTTATTTTCCTAGGAATCGGGTATGATTCTATCTTGGAAAAGAAAATAAATCATTGGATTTATTTCAACAGAATCTTGTGTGATTCTAACATTATGGGGAAAATAAATCATTGAATTTATTTTCGTGAGAATCCTGTATGATTCTAATTTGTTAAGGGAAATAAATTGGTGGATTTAATTTCGTGGGAATCTAGAATGATTCAATCTTGAAATAAATTGGTGAATTTATTTTGGAATCAAGTATGATTCTATTTTGGAAATAAATCAATGAATTTATTTTTTCAAAATTAAATTCTTAAAGCTTATTCTGATGCATGCTATGAAGTGCACAATGTGTAAAAATGACTAAAGAATTGTGAGGGTCGTTGGACCATAAATGGAAGATTCCAAACTGTTGTGAATCAAAGGCGGTGTTTTAATTGATCACTCATGCTTGGAATGAATTCAAGAATAGAATCCATAAACGGATGATTGAAAAACAATATTAAAGTACATGTCTAGGACTGGTTCTTTGAAAGACTTGGTATTTAAGCGTCCCTAGTGCACAACCTCTCTTTCATAAGTTACCTACCTGGTGCACTGTTCATTATTGTTATTTCTATTAAGCACGTGGCAACAATAGATGTTGCATATTTGACCATGATAAACTTGGCCAAAGATCTGAAGGATGATCCTCCTATTAATTAGATAGGATAAGGTAAATGTTGTTACAACCTTCAAATGTTGCAAAGGTAAATATTGCTAAGACAAATATTAGCATTACAAAGGTAGTGGAAGTCATAAAGAACTTCATAAAAACAAACCGTGGATTAGACGGTGTGTTCAAGAAGCAAATTTCATGGGAAATGCTTCAATTACTATAAGATGAGAAGCTCTATATGAGTAATGTTGGTACTATAATTTTGAAGATGACTTTTGAAAAGAACTACAACTTCAAAAATGTGACCAACATGTGGGGGAAGATGTTTTATCAGTTAATTACCTTTTATAAATAAAGTACCCAAAATTAAAGAGATAAGACACCGTATGAGTTGTGGAAGGGAATAAACCCTTCATACAAATACTTTAAAACGTGGGGGTGTCTTGCAAAGCTAACAACCTCATCACCAAAGCAATGACATGAGAAGTTCGGTAGTGTCATGATGACACACGACTTCGAGATTAATGAGTATGACAAATGTGTATATCTCATAATTACCAATATTGGATATATTATTCCATGTCTGTATGTTGATGACATACTCATTATTGGAAGTAATAATGAAAATGGTAAAAATGTACCAATAACATGTTAAATTCAAGATTTAACATGAAAGATAAGAGACTAGACGATACGATTTTGGGCATCCAGATCAAACGTTCACTTGAACGTCTCATATTAACATAATCACATTACGTAGACAAGAGAAAGTTGGCAAGGATAATTCTGGTATGATTGAAACTCCAATAAAGACCATCCAACATTTTGCTCAAATGGAATATGCAAGATAAGTGCTTTCACTGTAAGCAGTTTAAGCAGATTCACAAACAATCCAAGTGGAAGTCACTAGAAAATGATTGTGAGGGTATTGAGGTATCTTAGATATAATCAAGATTATGGGTTCAAATTAGACATTTAATTAATAAGGTTGATGATACATCGGACCATAGATTAAACCGACATCATATAAGCCTAACTGTCGTGTTAATTTATGGTTCGAATCCCGTACATCACATTTATGCATGGTGCAAACATTTAAGATACGATATTATGATTTTATCCAATTTTAATTCGTTTATCTTAGGACAGTACTAATTAATTCAAATATTTGGTCAACATCCTTTAAGCCCAGACTGTTATGACACAAATATTTGAATTAATAAGTACTTCCCTTTTTTATGATTTAAATTAATTAATTCAAAATGAACGGGTTGTATGAATGACAATTAAAGGATGGCAAACAATAAGGCTTAAGGGTAAACACACAAGAAACCCACCCATGGCCCTAACCTAAAAAGCGCAAATTATGAGAAGCCAATTAGTGATCTAACTATTGACTAAATGAGTCTAAGATTAGTCCTAAATTAATTAATCCCTAAAAAACTAGAAAGCCCCGGTAAATTATAGATTATCTTTTACATGATAATTATCTTGATCAATCTTGAACTAGTGCCCCAATAAGCCAAGGGTACTATTCAAAACAAATCAAGTTAATCATGATTTCAAATTAAATGTCTATCTAAGCCCAATTGTCAATTTTATCTTAGAGGTAATTAAGATGTTGTTCAATTAGTTTAATGAATTTAACATGTATCCCAATAAACCAAGGGTAAATTTAAATTCACTAAACTAATTCGAACCTTAGGTCTAATTACGGCTCTAAACAACTACTCTTAAATTAATCTAATTATTTTAAAGATCGTGCCCCTATGAGACGAGGACACGATCTTAAGCTAATTAGATTAATTAGCCTAATTCTAATCTAAGGCTAATCTAACAAGCCCAAAGTCCAAAACAATGCGGCCCAAACCATTAAACTAAGTACACCAACGACAAATATATTTACTACAAAACTAAAATTATATTAAATATATTAAAAACTATATACTATACATATTATGAAACTTTATATATATAATACTTTATATAATACAAATATTCTAAAACTTTGTATCACTCACATATATGCATGTAGAGTAAACTATATCATGTATATTATAAAAGCTATGTATCGTATGTATTGTGAAAACTTACATTATATTTATATTAAAAGAGCTTTACATATTATGTATATAAAAATATACATTACGTTGCGGCAACTATAGATTATGTTTTCTTTAAAGAAGATTATACATATCAAACTTCGTATGTATAAAAGACTAAACGCCATATATTTAAAAAGACTCCATAATATGTACCATATATTATAAAAGATAAAAGAACTACACTATAATATAACAATGTATATTAAAAACTAAAACTCAAGCACATAGTCACATTTCAAACAAATAACACTATCTAGCAAACAAATTAAACAGAATTGAAGATACCAAAATTTAAATTAAAGATGCATGAAAAGAAAAATAATTCTACACTGAAAAACGGCCGAAAATGAACAAAACAGAAAAAGAGGGCCAAAACGTGATTTATTAACAAGAAGCTGGCCTTAATCGAAAAGAAGACCGAATTGAAAACGTTTTAAAACTTCCAGGGGCGGGAAAGTGTTTATAAAACTTGGAGTGGCTAAATATGTGAAATCAAAAGGTGGAGGGATTTATGGAAGCAAATAACCCTTATATTTTTTAAAACAAGGTATAAAACACAATTTTTTAACTAAAAAAGGAAAAAAAAGCTTTATATCCTCTGACAAGAAAAAAAAAGCTCTCAACTCTCTCCCCAGCACCGGCTAAACACCACCGTAGTGTTTGATAACGTCGCCGAACTCCCCAGAAATTGACGGCCTTTTCGTCGCGTTGACTGTCGTTCGACGACGGCCGGCGACTCAACAACACCCAAAAAATCTCTTTTTCTATCTAAGTCTCGATCCTCTCATAAACCAAACTTAGATCTAGAAAAAGCTTTGAAACCAAACCCATTTCTTTTGAAAACCAGAGACCTACTGTCTCATTTATTATAACAAAGACTCTCTTTTAGAAGACTGGTCCTCCCCTTTGATGATCTTGGCCAACTCACCATACGCAACACAAATGGGTCAGAAGGCTTATCGTTGGCCAACACATGAGCATACCGAGGGGAAGTCGAACTGGCACGAAAGGTAAACTGAATCTAAACCCTAACCCTCATGCATGTTTACATTATTATTTTGAAATGAAAAAGGAGATGAATATACCTCTGAAACTGGAAGCTTTTTGCCTTTACTCTCTATTTTCAAATTGAAAATCCTAGTATGCTTACAAAATTTTTAAGGTTTATGCTATTTGTACCCTTGATATTACATGAATAAAAGAAAATAGAAAATGAAAAAAACATTCCATTGGCTCTCCACTGTATCTGACATTTTGATGCGTTCTCTAATAATGCCGGTTGGTCTCTACATTTTTGTTTTAGTTCATCCCACATTCTGACATTGTTGGTTTCCCTTTGCATATCGTTCTCATTCCATTTTTTCTTGTCATATGTGCCGAAGTGGTGGAACGGCGATGAAGGTGGAACCAGGAGAGCATAGAGAGATGGAAGGGTTAACGTCACGCGTGAATGTCACACAACGAACGAAGGGCGAATGCATATGATTTGGTACATATGAGATCTACGCGCGCGTAGAAAGATATGAGAGCTGGAGGGCCGATTCTACTTCAACCCGGGCCGTCCGATCTTGAGCCATATCCAACGGCTTGGAAATTTGCGGCGCACCCAACAAAACTTGATTAAGGTTTTTGGTGGTTATCATATTTAGTTTTTTGTTTTGGGTCCTACGGGCCTTATGTAATAATAATAATTTTTATTTAAATGGACTTTATTTATATAAACCTGGGCTTTTGTTTAATATGTTGGGTCTTTATTTAAATTACTATAGTTTATAGTTTTCTCCTTTATATATATATACTTAACTTAAATACAAAAATATGATAATACCAATAAACTATAAACGTAATAGCAATAATACTAACAATGTATAGTAATAATGATAAGATAACAACAATAGCAATTAATTAAAAAAGAAAATAATATATCACAATATTTAGGTTTTTCACTAGCAAATAACAAAAACATAATGAAAATTTAGATATTAGAAGATAACACTTAGATATATTAACAAATAACAATAGTAGTATTTTTTATTGATTTTGAATTTTTAATGAAAATCATAAATATCTGTATAGTATAAGATGGTTCAAAATAAACAAACCCATAACACATATTTAGGTAGTAATAATATATATAATAAAGCCCGTTACTATATAAACAAAATGAACGGGTCACCCTGGACAAAATTAGTGATTACAGCTGCTCCCATTTGCTTATCCTTCTGGAACAAGAATGAAGCAAAGACTATAAATACTAATTTTATCCCACTTCCCTGTTGGATGATCCTGAGCTGCGAGTTCCTCTTGTATAGAACCGTTCGCCCTTCCTCTTCCCGAAACATGGAGCTGCGAGTATCTGTCTATTTTGCTCCAAAACCCCGAGCCACGAGTATTTGACTCATTTGCTTAGAAGTTCTGATATGGCGAGTTTGAAATCTATTGCCTGAAATCTTTGAGCTTTGAGTATCTGCCTCCTTTGCTCAAAAATCTTGGTGTGGCGAGTTTGAAATCCTTCGCCTGAAATCCTTGAGCTTTGAGTATCTGCCTCTTTTGCTCTAAAATCTTGGTGTGGCGAGTTTGAAATCCTTGAGCTTTGAGTATCTTCCTCCTTTGCTCTAAAATATTGGTGTGGCGAGTTAGAAATCCTTCAGATTGAAATCCTTTCCTGGCTGTGGGAAAAATGAAATGCTATGATGGTGTAAGTTAGCATGCTCCTATCTTAGGGATGTCTAGTCTACATATGATGCATGACTAGTGGGATCTAATCACTATTCAAAAGACTTCGCTCCCTCGGTCGATCCTCATTGACTTCTTCTTTACCTCCTTCCTTTTTTTCTTGACCTTCCCAACGAACGGTGTTTTAAGTCATGCTTGGGTTCTACCATTCACGCTATTTTCTTCGTTTCGATCTTTTGAATTCTTTTTAGTTTTAAAGCATCTTTTTAGGTTTTCACTTTAGCTTACTTTTTCTTCTTTCTCTTTTTTCTCTTTTCTTTCTTTCTTTTTTTTCTTTTTTCCTTTTTTTTCTTCTTTTTTTCTTTGATGCCCTTTCGGGTTTTCACCTAGGGATGGATTCATCTCCATAATCCCTTTTCGCTTCCATATGACATGCTTGAAATTTGATGTGGTCGGAACTTGTCTTCCTTTATTAACCCAATAATTGGAGTCTCCTCTTGGTTCGGTCTTAACATACCTCTTTGCACTGTCTGTATTTAAAAAGGTTAGAACATATTAATACCAAGGAATCTTTTTCTTTATATAAATCTACTTCAATCTACTTGTAGGATACTTGTAAAAAAACGATATGAGAAGGCACATAATAATACTTTATTAATATTTCAAAAAATTGGAACAATTTGGAAGTCATGGGAAACACAGAAGAAAATGAATACAAAGCATGATATTACATCCCAGTCATTAATTGTATGAATGATGCGAGAGCCGATCGACCGAAATATATCTCTTGCTAGATATTCTTCACTAAAACTTTTAACTCCTGAGAGGGTTCATTTTTCCGGATACCTAATCCACAACGATCATCTGAGCAGCATTTTTCGAGTTTTAAACTCAAATCCTCATTTGGATTCAAGACGCCATTTTTTGGTTTTTATCTTGAACCCCCTTTTTTGTTTTCTTTTCTCTTTTTCCTTTTTTTTGATACCTAAAGTGCCTTTTTGGGGGTTTTTACTTTAGGTATGTTCATTTTGCGAAGCGCCCTTCTGGGTTTTCACTTCGCTCTTTTTTATGCATAGTACATCTTAACTGAATATGAATTCACTGGATTGTTCACCACCTTTCTGTCCATTTCTGTTAGGATCAATGCTTCTCCGGAGAAGGTCTTTTTAACGACATAAAGTCCTTCCCAATTAGGCATCCATTTCCTGTAAGAATCTTTTTGTGTTGGTAAGATTCTTTTAAGCACTAGATCCCCATCTCGAAATTATCTTGGGTGAACCTTCTTATCGTAAGCCCACATCATCCTTTTTTTGGTACATCTGACCATGGCAAAGAGCTTTCAATCTTTTCTCCTCACTAAGATTCAACTGGTCAAACCGAGCTTGCACCCATTCAACTTCCTTCATCCTTACCTCATTTAGAATTCAAAGCGATGGAATCTCTACTTCAATAGGTAGTACTGCCTCCATACCATAGACCAATGAGTACGGGGTTGCCCCTGTGAAAGTATGTGCAGATGCCCGGTAGGAAAATATAGTAAATGGCAACTTTTTATTCTAGTCCTTGAAGGTGTCTGTGGTCTTTGTTATGATATTTTTGATATTTTTGTTTGCCGCTTCTATCGCTTCGTTCATCTTGGGACGATAAGTCATGGAATTATGGTATGTTATTTTGAATTGCTTGCACACCTCGCCCATCATCTTGTTGTTTAATTTGGAAGCATTATCAGTGATAATCCTTCCTACAAGCCATAACGACAAATGATCTCTTTCTTCAAAAACTTGCAAACTGTCGATCTTGTAATGCTGGCATAGAAGGCTGCTTCTATCCATTTAGTAAAGTAATTGATGACAACCAGAATGAAACGATGTCCATTGGATGCCTTGGGATAAATCTGACCAATGACGTCCATCCCCCATACAGCGAACGACCATAGAGAGTTCATAGTGTGTAGAGGTAATGGTGGAAAATGGATCTTGTTGGCATATATCTGACACTTATGACATTTCTTTGCATAGCGGATACAATCCCCTTCCATGGTTGACTAGAAATACCCATATCTCATGATTTTTTGAGCCATCGAAAAACCATTGGCATGTGTCCCACAAAGCCCATCATGTACCTCGACCAATATGTTTTTGGCTTCTTGAGTATTGACACACCTTAACAGGATTTAGTCCTTACCCTTTTTGTATAAGACCTCATCGTCTAAAACATATCCCGCTGCCATTATTTTAATAGTTCTTTTTTCATTCTTATTGGCCTCTTTAGGGTAGGTTTGGAACTTGATGTACTGAAGGATATCATAGTACCATGGGTTACCGTCTGCCTCCTCTTCCAAACTATAGCAATGAACTGGTACTTGAAAAATTTGCATTTCGATTGGCTTCATTTCGGCTTCAGTACTTGCTTCAAACATTACAACCAATGTTGCCAAGGCGTCCGCCATTTGATTGTCTTCCCTTGGAAGGTAGGTGAAGTTGGTTTTTTCAAAGCCTTTGACTATCTCTTGGATCAAGTTGTAATACTTGACCAATTTTGGGTCTCTTGTTTCCCATTCTTTCTACAACTGGTAGATTACCAAAGATGAATCCCCAAAAACTTGAAGCACCTTGACTTTCCTTTCAATGGCTGCATTCAAACCCATAACGCAAGCCTCATACTCAGCTATATTATTTGTACAAAAGAATTCTAATCTATTGGTGAAGGGATAATAAACATTTTCTAGAGTGGTTAACACGACCCCAATTCCATGACCTATGGCATTGGATTCCCCGTCGAAATAAAGCTTCCACAACTCATCCTCCGAAGTAGTCTTTTCTTCAATTGTTATGCACATTAAGTCTTCACCGGGGAAATTGAAGTTTAAAGGCTCATAGTCATCTAAAGTGCAGCTTGCCAGGAAGTCTGCTATAGCACTCCCTTTTACTGCCTTCTGACTCATATATAATATGTCAAATTCAGACAACAGCATTTGCCAACGGGCCAACCATCCATTTAGTGCTAGCGCTTCCATTAAGAACTTTAAAAGATCCAACTTGGATATCAACCACGTGGTGTGATACAACATGTATTGCCTGAGCCTTTTGGTGGCCCATACTAGAGCACAACACAATTTTTGAATCGGTGGGTACCGTGTTTCACAATCGGTGAACTTTTTGCTCAAATAGTAAATCACTTTCTCTTTCTTCCCAGACTTATCGTATTACCTCAAAACACAACCCATTGAATTCTCAAAGACTGTTAGGTACAAGATCAATGGTCTACCTGGTACCGACGCTACTAGAATTGGAGCGTTAGTCAAATACTTCTTGATCTTGTCTAGAGCCTCTTAACATTCCCCATCCCACACCCTCGAATTATTCTTCTGGAGCAATCTGAAGACGGGATTGAATTTGTCGGTTAACTGAGAAATAAACCGAGATATATAATTTAATCTTCCTAAGAAACCTCAAACTTCTTTTTGGGTCTGAGATGGTAGGAGAATTTGAATAGCTTTTACTTTATCAGGGTCAATCTCGATTCTTTTTCGGCTAACCACAAAGCCTAAAAGCTTATCGGATATGACGACGAATGTGCATTTTGCCGGGTTGAGTTTTAACTGATGCTTTCTTAAATTTTGGAAAAACTTTCTCAAGTTCTGAACATGCTCTTCTTCGGCTTGAGATTTGGCGATCATGTCATCTACGTATACCTCGATCTCCTTGTGTATCATGTCATGAAAAAGGGTTACATGGCTCTTTGGTAGGTTGCTTCGGCATTCTTTAATCCAAAAGGCATCACCTTATAATAGAATGCTCCCCACATAGTTACAAACGTAGTTTTCTCCATGTCATCATGATGCATCTTAATTTGGTTGTATCCCGAGAAACCATCCATGAAAGAGAACCACGAGTGTCCCGCGGTGTTATCGACCAAAGTATCAATATGAGGTAGAAGAAAATTATCCTTGGGGCTTGCCTTATTGAGGTCTCGATAATCTACACACATGCGGACATTTCCATCCTTTTTTGGAATAGAGACTATGTTTGCCACCCACTCCGGGTATTTAGAGACTCCTAAGAAGCCAACCTTGTACTGTTTCTTTACTTCTTCTCGGATCTTTAATAACATTTTGGGTCTTATTCTTCTAAGTTTTTGTTAGACCGATTTATATTCTGACTTGATCGGTAGCTTATGCACTACGATATTTGTGTCCAACCCTGGCATGTCTTGATAGGTCCATGCAAAAACATCTTTGAATTCTAAAAGCAACTCAATCAATCCACGCCGGGTCTCAGACGAGAAGGCAGTACATCTTCACTTCTTTTCTCTCATTTTCCGTACCCAAATTAAGAATCTCTAACTCTTCTTGATGAGGCAAGATTTGCTTATCTTCACTTTCCATCAACTTGAGTAATTCATCTGGGATCTCAACATCTATCTCATCACCCCTTTTTTCGATTTCAGCCAAACATGAGGGTTGCTCAAAATCTATATCGGGATTAGATTCAGAATCATTCATACAGTTAATAATAGGGTCCTTGAAACAATTTTGAAATGAATATGTATTGGAAAGAATATTATTATGAATGAATGAAATAATAAATATAAATATAAAGAATGCAATAAATATGATGTTTGCCATTTGAGAAAAAGGTGGAAAACATCATTTCATTGAATTGAAAAACAAACAAGTTGACATAGAAGCCCTTTACAAAAGATCCCTATTGCCCACGGGCAAAAGAGAGTAGGGTTGGTTCCGGCCATTACTCTGATTTAAACTTAGAAACTACAAGCAAGTCCACCCTGGTCCAATTGTTGAGTGTTTCCCCCGGGAAGCAAGGGTGAATTTCGGTCAAGAACTTGTCGTTCTTTCCATCTTGGGTTATCATATTAGCATTCATTCCCTCTAACGCCTTATTGAACCTTTCCTCCTCGCCAAGATTGGTGTTTTCTAGACTAGCCTCGTGTATCTTTTTCCCCATATTGATTATCCCCCAGACACAAAAATATTCTTTAAGTAAGGGAAAGTCATTGGTTCCCACGGGATGTATTCACCCTTGAATCAGGCATTCTTTTGTTCTTTTCTTTTCTTCCATTCTATCTTCATTTGATGAAAATTGGGTTTATGGCTAAGCCCAAATCGATCTTTCTTGCCGATGACATCTTAGCACGCAAGCATCCTTGTAAACTCTTTCCAAGTCCTTTGGCCTTCTTGGCTCCTCGTCCCAAAGTTTGATAGACTATCATCTTGGTGCAATTTGACAATCTAGGGCGTGGGATCTTGCTTCTCTCTGCTACAAAGGTAGCATTCACGAATTCCAAGGCCCTAAAGGAGCATTCAATAGCATCTTTATCGGTTTAGATATAAGAAGCATCAATGGTTACAGAAAAAATAATGTCTTGTTCAGCTCTCACACTTACCAACTTCCCGTCAATAACAAATTTTAACTTTTAGTGCAAAGATGAAGGCATGGCTCCGGCTGAGTGGATCCACGACCTGTCTAGTAGACAATTATAAGTGGATCGAATGTCCATTACTACAAACTCAACAACGTACTCAGTAGGCCCGATTAGCAAAAGCATCTTTATCTTCTCGATAACATCCTTTTTGGTCTCATCAAATGCTCTAACGGAGTTCTGACACGGCTTCATATGTGAATTGTCTACTGGCAGCATTTGCAAAGTCATCATTGGCAATACATTCAAAGCGGACCCATTGTCGATAAGCACTCCCGGTAAGACATGCCCCTTGTAGTGGGTAGCGATGTTCAAAGCTTTAGTTGATCTCATGCCTCCGTCTGGAATTTCATCATCACTAAAAGTGATGTAGTTATCCGTAGTGACATGACCTACTATTCTATCTAATTTTCTTACCGAGATGTTGTCTGGGATAAACGTCTAATTCAATACTTTAAACAATGCATCATAGTGCTTTTCCGAGCTTAACAACAACTCAAGTACTGAAATTCATGCTTGTTGTTTTCTGAATTGCTCAACAATGCTATACTTTATGAACCTCAAGAATTCTTGCGTCTAGCTCTCCGTCACCAGCTCATGAATCGTTAGGGGAGGTCCATCTCTGAAAATCCTTTCAGGCTGGTGATTACTGCTTTGCCTTTGTCTTTTGGCTCCTCCATCGTCTTTGTCGTTTCTAGTGAATAACATCTACCACTTCGTGTAAAATGTCCCACTTTATTCACTATTTCAGCATTTGATACCATTGGGTCTTCTTTCTTTGCGGGTTCTTCACCGGATGGCTTCTCCTCTCCTTGTGGTTCTAACTTCTCCAATATAGAGATATGGGCAGTGTAGCTCCATGGGACCTTTCGAGCGTCCTTAAATGGAAAAGGGGTCAGAGTCGAAATTCATATTTTTGGAGTTACCTTGGAGCTTTCATCTTGGGACGAGCTTTCTTGCTTTGGCTTGAGCGATATGACAAAAAGCCTATCTACCTCATACTTGACCTTGGGGGTATCTGATGTGCATATATCTGACTATTTTCTTTCTTCATCCTTCTCGAAGAATTCAATCTCCTTATTGTCCATCATTTTCTGAATCACTTGTTTAAACTCCTCGCAGCACTGAATGTCATGTCATTCCTCTTGGTGGAACTCATAATACGGTCTGCTTCCTTGTTGCACAATTTCCATGCCCCGATCATTAAGCGCGCCATACATAACTGTTCGAATACCCACCTCAGAGGGGATTTGACCTCATACACGTTTGTCTTAGATCTCCTAGTGTATTCCTCTTCGATTGCAATTACGCTATGATCTCCATGATTTGGTAACGGGTTAGTGGCTACATTCGGTTCGTCTAACTGCAACACCTTGGAATTTATCATGCTTTGCATGAACTTCTTGAATGCAATACAGTTCTCAATTGAGTGTCCCGAGAAGCCGCCATGATAATCACAGTTTGTTTTTTCATCGTACCACGCAGAGAATGGTGGTTTGAAAGGAGTGACATAATAAGGCCAGACCAAGTCAGCCTCATGCAGTTGCGAGTATAGTTCGGCATACAATACTAGGAGAGGAGTAAAGTACATCTTCTCATTTTCCTTCTTCGGGGCCCCTAGTATCCTTCTTTTCGAGCCTTGCCCTCCTCCGGCCGTGACTTATGGTGGTGAAATAGGGAAACTCTTCAGGTTACGTAGGCGCTCATAGTGTTTACCTCATTATCTACTTTCTTGTAATTCTTACGAGTATTCTCCCCACTATCGATCATTCCACTTTTTATTGCTACTTCGATTGATTCATTGGTTCTCACTATGTCGGCAAATCTTTGGGTGTTGTTGTTTATCAAACGATCAAACGTCCCTCTTAAAGTGTTGACGAACTCGGTGTAATTTCATGTTCGGGGGTCGGTGGCTGAATTTGAGCGGCCACATCACGCCATCTCTGGGCATACTGGCGTAGATTCTCATTTGACCTTTGCTTCATCCCTTCTAGCATGATTCGACTGGGGGCAATGTCCATTACATGTTTGTAGTGTTCTACGAAGGTCTTCCGAAGGTCTATCCATGATTTGATATTAGTTCGACTAAGCATGGTATACCACCGAGTCGTAGAGCCAATCAAGCTCTTTTGGAAGCATTGGATAAGTAACTTTTCATCTTTCACGAAAGCAGCCATCTTTCAGCAATACATGGTGATATGGGCAGATGGGCAGGTGGTCCCGTCATACTTGTCGAAGTTAGGCACTTTGAATTTGGGCAGGAGAATCAATTCAACCATTAAACTCAAATCACTCGTATCATTTTCATGTTCATTCGCTCCTTGTATAGCTTTTAGCTTTTCCTCGAGTAGACAAAATTGTTCCTCATACTTTTTCTCTATATCGGCCCTAATTCTCTTCTCAACTTCATCCATCATGCTCAAGTCCGGTACTTCATTCTCGTAGCCTAGCCTCAAGTCAACGGGTTGATTTGTTGGAGCTCCTTCATGGTGGCTAGCAGACGCCCCCATAGCAGGATTAGCAGAAACTCCTACGAGATTAATGTAAACTCTTTTTTAGATTCTGGCATATTTGGTTGTACCTTTGCATGAGACGTAACACCATCTTGCTCGTCAAAATTCGGGCTGTCGACAGAAATTCCCTTTTTGCCCTTTATCTTTGCTAACAAGCTAGTTATTTGAACGATAACGGCGTCTTGTGACTGAGCTATATGGTCCCTAATATCCTGGCCAACCCCGTCCAAATAAGTTTCAAGGTCTTTTTGCCCTTGGTCTACTTTAGCTAGTCTGTCATCCATTGTTCGGGACTGTAACCGGGTTCCGTATTGGTGTGGAATGATTGTAATTTTAAAAATTAAAATGCTATATAAAATAAAAAGTCTTTTAATTAATTTTGGCAATTTAAACGAGGTATGAAAATAAATTTACTATGCATGAATGCAAAGAGCAACACTGAATTCGGCAAATATCATTATTAAACGACTTTCATTAATGGGAACATTGTCTTGTTACAATAACTGGAGAAAGCTAACTACGCACATGGCTTCAAGGTAGTATCAAGGTCAATAATCTCTCTCAAAATCCACACAATCTTCTCCCCTTATTCGGATTCATCGTCGACACAGTCATCAAGTTCGGTGGCACCCTCCACTAGAAGTTGTATCTTCTGAGCAACCTCTTGCATCTGAGTCCTCCACTATGCCAATTCCTGCTCTTGCCTTCAAATCGTATAGGCAGCAAAGTGTAATTGCTCCAAACTCGGGGCCGAGCGTACTTGAATCACTCCTCTCATGCTTGCTACATGATCATTGAGTTATTAAACCCCAGCTTCCAACTCCTCGACACATGTCATCAAAGCTTGATTCTCCAAGTTACTAGCTTTTAACTTGCTAGTTGAACCATTATGTTTGAAAAGAGACTTTTCCAAACATTTCACTTGATTTCTCAAGGCTTCGTTTTGGTGTTCTTTCTCGATTTGTCTTGAATGAGAGGTTCGTAGATTCTTTATTTCTTGGGTTAAAGTGAGCACTCGATCCTTGTGCTCGAGATACATCCTTTTATAGTTCTCGGCTTGTGTTTTCTCTTCCTTAAGTCGGAGTTCTAACCCCTCGCTTGGTCCACTTTTTGTGACTTTTTTGCTCTTGTTTAGTCTTAAGCTTTTGAATCTCTTCCTTCTCCATCTTGAGCTCGAGTTCCAACTCATCATTTTCTCTTTGTAGGCCTTTGATCACTCCTTCAAACTGTGTCTTCTCTAATTCGAAGTCAAACTTTTCTTGGTGGGCTTTCTTCTCGAGCTTGAGGTACCTCTTTTGCTCTTCTTCAAGTTGCTTCCTCATTAATTCGGCTTCGGTAGGAAGCATGGAAAATCTCTCCTTCATAGATCTTCCTTTATCAGGATTCAACTGAGGAATGTTGTCGTTGATGAGATTAAACCGCTATACTTCGTACTCGGGGGTGACCATGTATGGAGCATTCATGATCCTGACCCATCTTGCATTGTTCCAAGTCAAAGAAGAATTCAATACCACCGCCTTGTATCCTTTCTCCTTTTCATAATTCATGTTGAACTCATTTAAACTTTTGGTGCCCGACACGAATTGCTTTGAACCGTATTGTCTCAAAACTAGAAGGGGTGCATAAGTCGTATGCCCCCAAAGCCCAAGTAGTGGTACCCAATAGTGTATCCCACATCTATAAATAATGTTCCTTGTTAATAACCATGGAGCTCTTCAAACTATGTTCTCTTCTTTTAAATTGCGGAGAACATCTAACCAAACCTCTTCAGATCTTTGTGTTGGCCAGTCCCTTTTTTGCAAAAATTCCTCTAACGGTGAGAATTTGCCATCGTAGAAAGGCCTTAAGAAATTAACATTGGACCAAAGGTGACTGTAGAACCAAAATTTCAAGAGTTACAAGCATCCTTGAAAATGACCTCTACCATGCTCTCGACAAAACCTCAAAGATCGAAAAGTTTCGGCCAAAATCACATGTACTGGGTTTGTTCCACCATTCAAACGATCAAATAAGTCCAAAACTGCCGGGTCCATAAGCCCTAATGCTCGAGGAAAGAGTACCAACCCATAAATGAACAAAGCAAAGAGGTCCCGCTAGACTCGGCCTACAGGATGAACGAAAGCTAAGGCTAGAATTCCCTCTCACTTGAGATACTCCTTATTGTTCCAAGTGGTGACCTATTGTTCGACCCAAGACAAAAATGTGTCCGAGATTCTAACAAGCTTGCCTCGAAAAGCTTTGTTCTTGTTAGGCTTAGAGTATACCCAATTCTTGTCAATCTTCTTACAGTTTATACGGTCTTGGTATTCTTAGATCATAGGGGTCAAATAAAAGTCACCGATTGTAAAGCAACTATAAGTTGAGTTCCAAAACCCCGTCAAAGCTTGCAATAGTGATTGGTCAACTGGAACATTTAACAAACATGCGATGTCGCCATACTCTTTCTTGAAAATGTCACTCGTTTCGAAATCCCAACTATCTCAAATCGGCCTTAATTCAGATACATCATTGAACTCAGTGTTCATGAACGTATGGGCTGCTATTACTGATCTGAAACCGGTAGAAATGCTATCTCCATTATGTAGTTGTTTACCTTCCGACCATATTTGTACCTCGTAATTCTTTTCATTATTGCTATGAATCAAGTCACCCATTGATCTAGTCTTTAACTTCAAACTATTTCCAACTCAATGTGCTCTTCATGATTATGACATAATATGCAAGATAAAAGTAAAGAAAAATGACAGAAAATAAGGAAAAATGTTAGTCACGAAATGAACAATAAACTTGAAAATGAGAAACAATAAATATAAACAAATTAAGAAAAAAACAAGCATATAAAAAAACCCTAACCACATGAATTCTAATTCGCTATGTTTATCTGCATGGCTCTAACGGGGTGGACTTCTTAAATTCTCACACATGGGTTTGGTTCCAATTAAAGGTACCCGAGCCTATCTCATTACCTACTAAGGCAACGAGAACCCCAATTCTGACCCATTACAAGCTTGCGAATTGGTTTCGATTCGAGGGAAAGCATGATCTAGTGATGTGGAGGGCTGCTCATATGTCAAAGGCGTGGATTTCGGAAGTGAATTACCAACCCGTGGAGGGCTACTCATGTGGGTAGAGGCGTTTCACTCCTACTTAAGGGATAGAGCTCGGGTATAGAGCTTGATGGACATGGTGCAACACATGTCGGTGATTCCTTAGAAATTAAATGAAGAAATTAAATCAAGAAATGATCAACCACATTAAAATCAATTAAAATTCTAACAATTTTCCATCATTAAAAGCAACAAATATTTTTTGGCCTAACTCTCTTTTGCTTTGTAAAAACAAATTTGATCCCCAACAGAGTCACCATGCTGTGATGACGTTTTTTCCTTTCTTTTAAGCATAAGCGTGGTTTTCCTTTAGAAAATCTGTCCATACAAATTATCCTATGAATCACTTTTGAAATATTAGTTTAAAGGGGTTTCTTTTGAAAAATCGTAATCTTTTGAAAACAATAAAAACTGGGAGTCGCCACCGGCCACTTGGATAAGGTAGGTCGGACACCATAAAACTAGAGATTCGTTTTGCAAGGGTTCAGGAGTTGATTACGTGTGGGGAAGGATTAACACCCCCATCACGCCCGAAAACCGGTACCAAAATATTTGTTGCTTTTAATCGAAGGAAATTGTCATAATTTGGATTGAATTAGGTGTGCCTATTTGAAAATTGACTTTAATTGAATAGGCTTAATCAGATTTGTGGGTTCAAATTAATTAGACATTTAATTAATAAGGTTGACGACACATCAGACCATAGATTAAACCAACATCATATAAGTCTGCCTGCCGTGTTAATTTATGGTTCGAATCCCATACATCACCTTTATGAATGGTGCAAACACTTAAGATACGATGTAATGATTTTATCCACTTTTAATTCATTTATCTTGGGACTGTAAGAATTAATTCAAATATTTGGTCAACATCCTTTAAGCCCGGACTGTTACTACACAAATATTTGAATTAATAAGTACTTCCCTTTTTATGACTTAAATTAATTCAAAATGAACGGGTTGTATGAATGACAATTAAAGGATGACAAACAATAAGGCTTAAGGGTAAACACACAAGAAACCCACCCATGGCCCTAACCTAAAAAGCCCAAATTATAAGAAGCCAATTAGTGATCTAACTATTGACTAAATGAGTCTAAGATTAGTCCTAAATTAATTAATCCCTAAAAAACTAGAAAGCCCTAATAAATTATAGATTATCTTTTACATGATAATTATCTTGAACTAGTGCCCTAATAAGCCAAGGTTACTATTCAAAACAAATCAAGTTAATTAATCATGATTTCAAATTAAATGGCTATCTAAGCCCAATTGTCAATTTTACCTTATAGGTAATTAAGATGCGTTCAATTAGTTTAATGAATTTAATATTTATCCCAATAAGCCAAGGGTAAATTTAAATTCACTAAACTAATTCGAACCTTAGGTCTAATTACGGCTCTAAACAACTAATCCTAAAATAATCTAATTATTTTAAGGATCGTGCCCCTATGAGACGAGCACACGATCTTAAGCTAATTAGATTAATTAGCCTAATTCTAATCTAAGGCTAATCTAACAAGCCCAAAACGACGCGGCCCAAACCATTAAACTAAGCACACTAAAGACAAATATATTTACTACAAAAACTAAAATTATATTAAATATATTAAAAACTATATACTATACATATTATGAAACTTTATATATATAATACTTTATAAAATACATATATTCTAAAACTTTGTATCACTCACATATATGTATGTAGAGTAAACTATATCATGTATATTATAAAAGCTATATATGTATGTAGAGTAAACTATATCATGTATATTATAAAAGCTATGTATCGTACGTATTGTGAAAACTTACATTATATTTATATTAAAAGAGCTTTACATATTATGTATATAAAAATATATATTACATTTTCTTTAAAGAATATTATACATATTATACTTCGTATGTATAAAAGACTAAATGCCATATATTTAAAAAGACTCCATAATATGTACCATATATTATAAAAGATAAAAGAACTACACTATAATATAAAAATGTATATTAAAAACTAAAACTCAAGCACATAGCCACATTTCAAACAAACAACAGTATCTAGCAAACAAATTAAATAGAATTGAAGATACCAAAATTTAAATTAAAGATGCATGAAAAGAAAAAAGAATTCTACACTGAAAAATGACCGAAAACGAACAAAACAGAAAAAGATGGCCAAAACATGATTTATTAACAAGAAGCTGGCCTGAATCAAAAAGAGGACCGAATTGAAAACGTTTTAAAACTTCCAGGGAAGGGGAAGTGTTTATAAAACGTGGGGGGGCTAAATATGTGAAATCAGAAGGGGGAGAGATTTATGGAAGCAAATAACCTTTATATTTTTTAAAACAAGGTATAAAACACAATTTTTTAACTAAAAAAGGAAAAAAACCTTTATATCTTCTGACAAGAAACAAAACGCTCTCAACTCTCTCCCCAGCACCTGCTAAACACCACTGCGGTGTTTGATAACGTCGTTGCACTCCCCAGAAATTGACAGCTTTTTCGTCACATCAGTCGTGGTTCAACGGCAGCTGGAAACTCAACAACACCCCAAAAAAACTCTTTTTCTCTCCGAACCCCGACCCTCTTAGAAATCAAACTTAGATCTAGAAAAAACTTTGAAACCAAACCTGTTTCTTTTGAAAACCAATGACCTACGATCTCGTTTATGATAACGGCGACTCTCCTTTAGAAGATCGGCCCTCTCATTTGACGATCTTTGCCAACTCACCATACGCAACTCAAATGGGCCGGAAGGCTTATCGTCGGCCAACGCATGAGCATACCGAGGGGAAGTCGAACCTGCACGAAAGGTAAAATGAATCTAAATCCTAACCCTTATGCATGTTTACATTGTTATTTTGAAATGAAAAAGGAGATGAATATACCTCGAAAACTGGAAGCTTTTTGCCTTTACACTTTATTCCCAAATTGAAAATCCCAGTATGCTTACAAAATTTTTAGGGTTTCTGCTATTTGTACCCTTGATATTACATGGATAAAAGAAAATAAAAAATGAAAAAAACATTCCATTGGCTCTCCGTTGCGTCTAGAATTTTGATGCATTCTCTGATAATGCCGGTTGGTCTCTACATTTTGTTTTAGTTCATCCCACATTCTGACATTGTTGGCCACCCTTTGCATATCGTTCTCATTTCGTTTTTTCTTGTCACATGTGCCGACGTGGTGGAACGGCAAGGAAAAGGGGACCAGGAGAGCACAGAGAGCTGGAAGGGTTAACGTCGCGCGTGAATGTCACGCGGCGAACGAAAGGGCGATGGTATATGATTCGTCACATATGAGATCTACGCGCACGTGGAAAGATACAGGAGCTGGAGGGCCGATTCTGCTTCAATCCGGGCCGTCCGACCGTGAGCCATATCCAACTGCTTGGAAATCTGCGGCGCACCCAACAAAACTTGATTAGGGTTTTTGGTGATTATCAAATTTAGGTTTTTGTTCTGGGTCCTACGGGCCTTATGTAATAATAATAATTTTTATATAAATCGACTTTATTTATATAAACCCGGGCTTTTGTTTAATATGTTGGGTCTTTATTTAAATTACTATAGTTTATAGTTTTCTCCTTTATATATATATATATATATATATAACTTAAATACAAAAGTATGATAATACCAATAATAACTATAATCATAATAGCAATAATACTAACAATGTAAAGTAATAATGATAAGATAATAACGATAGCAATTAATTCAAAAAGAAAATAATATATCACAATATTTAGGGTTTTCACTAGCAAATAACAAAAACATGATGGAAATTTAGATATTAGAAGATAACACTTAGATATATTAACAAATAAAAATATTAGTATTTTTTATTGCTTTTGAATTTTTAATGAAAATCATATATAACTATATAGTATAAGATGGTTCGAAATAAACAAAGCCCATAACACATATTTAGGTAGTAATAATATATATAATAAAGCCTATTACTATAGAAACAAAAAGAACGAGCCGCCCCGAACAAAATTAGTGATTACATTATAGACTCTACTTTCATGCATATAAAACATTTTTTTTCTCGATAAATAAATTTTATTAAAGATAGAATCATACACACTTTGACATTGTATATAAAAGAAATGAAATTGGAGACAAATCCACGTGAGCTAAGCTCCTTCCCCCACACCCTTTTCCTTTCTCACTTAATCATATTCTCCAATCGATTTGTCAAATATCCCAATTTATTCTTCATTTGAGACACCCAAAAAGGTTGACACTATTCCATCAATAAATGGGATGAACCTTTCAATATTTGTATCATTCTTAATACTTTATACTCTTAAATCTTTCATTCTTCCAATTCTTAAATACTTTAGTTTACACAGGCTTTTTAGTTGTATGGATTATAAGTTTAGTTTAGTATTTAAAGTTTAGTAATTTAAGTTTTAGGGTTTAAAATTTAAGGTTAGTATTTAGAACTTAGGGTATATGCATTGTTTAAAGTTTAGAATTTATTTTTAGGGGTTTATTCTTTTAGGTTCAAAATTTTCCCCTTATAAAATTGTTGGGAGACATTTTCAATTTCTACCCTAATTCAAGCATACGGCACTAAACAATCTCCCCCTCTCAATTTAAGCCCTAGTTTCAGTAGAAAGGACAAATAAAAGAATATAGAACAAGATACCAATAGAAATTATAATATTGTAGGGCAAAAGCGAGAATCAAATTGAAATGTGTTTTGGAAATAGTTCTGCCCTGAACATGAGATCACCAAAAAAAGACATTTTTAAAGATTTTAATTCTCAGGTTCTCTTTTTTTTATTATCATTTTTAGTTTAAACTTACTTTTCGGTTAAATACGAAAGTTCATGTTGATATTTTTCCTTTGTGGACTATTAAGTATGAAATCTGTAGCGATTTTGAAAGAATATATTTGTTAATTAAGCAGTAGGTTAGGTCTTGAAGTTTCATTAAGCAGTAGCTTGTTAATTTATTATTAGCACTCACTGCACCAACATGTTCGTGGTTACATTAGTTAATTTAGTCCATATTTTTTACACTCCTTTTCTACCAAACACTGCACCAACATATTTAGGATGCTATTACATACTGGAGTTATCAAATAGCCTTATTATGTTTTCTAAGAAAAAACATTTCAGTTCTTCTAACGTTGCTTTTTTAAAGCTTTGTTTTTGCTTGTTGAAGCTTTCATGTATATTTAGGATGGGACTTTTGTGTGTCGCTGACTGATAATCAAGGCTTTCTTGTTAATTTTTTTTCACAAACCTTTTAGAGTGTCTATAGGGGTTTAGGATCTTGTCTAAGAACTACTCGTAAAGTGTTTGTAGTCACTTATTTTATCCGCCCATGTATATACGATACAAAGATCAAAAAATATATGTAAAATGCAAAAGTTAAAAAAAAATCTATGTGCATTAGGCCCAATTAGGCCTCATATGTGACAAACCCTAGTTTTGCTTGTGCAACACTTCTTTTATTCATATCAAGCAAATTAGGCAGGAAAATCATGTAGATACTAAAGTTTTACTAGGGTTTTATTTTTCTTTTCCCCTTTATACCCTTGTAGTTGGCTATAAAAAGGCCAAGCATTCACCCATTGTAAACATTCACAACAACACAACATTCATCCTTTGTAACACATTGAGTTTAAGAGCAATACAAGTTATAGTGATTTTGGAGGTATTTTACCCAAACTTTGCTTCTCTATATTTTTTATTTTTATTTTTTCTTTGTTACTTGGTTTCGAATAAGGATGAGAAAAGGTACGAGTTCTCGTTAATTGAAGACTCGTGGATGATCTATTATCGCCGAGGGATAGAACTAGCGCCACCACCAGAGCAGGGGCAGTAGCGGCGACACACTGTCGGCGTACAACAGCCGGCATCCAACAACAACAATGATGTTGTACGGTTTGCGGTTTGGCCCATACCCCACATTGACGAGCTCACGTTTTGATATCACTGTTTGCAATCTCTTTACTCTAATCTTTTTTTTTATTTTTAATTTAATTCTTAAATTTTTATTTCGTGCATTTTAATTTATTGTTTGATTTGTTTATATTTACCATACTCTTTAATTTATTCATCTTTATGCACTTTAACTTAATAAAATTAGGGTAAATAGGTTTTATTAACAATATGTGTTTTGTAATAAAAATTATCATATAATTTAAAATAAATACCCTTTAGGTTAATTCATTTAATGAATAGCTTAGATATTTTTGTAAGGTTAATTACTAATAATAAAGTTTAATTAAATACTTAGCCTTAGATTCCTAAAATGATATATCTTAAAATAATAAATAACTTAAAACTTTTTTACTCACCCTTAATTGTAGATAATTAAATAACATCCTTAGGTAAATAATTTATCAATTGTAAATATTGGTAAATAAAACTAACTTGGTAATTCTTTTTAAAAAGGTTAATAATTCTTTCTCCTTAATTGTAAATAAACTCTTTAGGTAATTCTTAGAAAAATAAATAAATTGTAAATAATTAAATAAAGTCTTTTAGGATTAGTTTTTTTTTTTAAAAAGCATAAAACATCATTTAAAAAAGAGATTTTCTTGCATGCACGCATCCAGATTACAAGGAAAATATTAGTGATCAAGTAAGCGTCGTTCTGCAGGCGTGATGAGATGCTAATATTTCCCCACACGTAACAGTGCCCTCAAACCCTTGAGATTTTGTAATCTCTGATTTGTTTTTAAGTTTTCGATCTACCTAATATAATAAAAGGGACTGGTGGCGACTTCGTTATCACAGTGTTCGATAATTCACTTAGGAGGGGGCCTCAATTTTGGGGATGAAATTGACAATTCCATTCGATTCTTATGCTCGGAAAAAAGAATGTCACCTTAAGATCTATTTTTAGTTATGGTGTTTCCAGCAATGCTATCAATTGCACTAAGAAACACGATCCTATATTCGAAATATGTCGAGATCGACTTTAAGGACAATAATGGTAGTAATTATATTGCTTTGATAGCATCTGAAGTAATCGTTTTCCTCTCTTAGTTGTATGATAAGATGTGCTTCTAGGTTAAATTGAAAATTTTAATTTTATGGATGAGTTGCTACTAAGTACTAGGATTTTTTTTTATTTTTTCCTTAAATATAAATAGCACTAGTCTTTGGTAAAAGAATAGACAACTGAGCACAAATGGTTCAAGATATACTCTTGCAATTTAAATCTCTAAAAAACTATGTGAGAAAAATGGGAAGAATTTTTTCAAAAAGAAAATGAGGTATATTCATGATTTTAAACCATTATTAAAGTTATATATACACATGTTATAATATATATTTTATTAATACTAATTGAATTGTTTTATCTCATTTTGTACGAAACAAATGCAAGTTGACTTTTTTGGAATTATAGATGTTTATTTTTTTATTTTCTTGTAAATTTTAAATTTGTATTGTAGATATGTACAGTAACTTTATACATTAAATATATCTAATTGTAAATAAGATGTTATTTTCTTATTTCCTAATAATTACATGTATTATTTGAAATTAATCGTTGTACATTCTTTTTCGTTATTTACGTTTAATATAAAAATTATGTTTAAAATTTAGTTATGAATTGAATATTAAATGACAATTTTATATTTGATTTTGTGACAATTATCTTTCATGAAATACTTATTAAAATTTGATGTTTTATATTATAGTCATTGTCTTATTTTATTAGACGACGATATAATATGCCACTATTTTTTTTTGGCTCGGCAAATGAGATTTTATTAATAGATAAAAGAATTCAAAACTTACGTTGTATGCTTCGTTAAAAAACCCCTTTAAAAAGAAGAAAAGAATACACACGAACAATCAAAGCATACACCTTCGGGTTTAGTACTAACATCACCTAACCCAATATGTAGAAAACAATAAGAGACCCAATATATCTCCCAAAACCACAACTTTACTCCCTAACAAGAAAAATGAACTCTCCTAACTAAAGCAAACCACACCTCATAATAGAGATGTACGTCCAATACTTTCACAATACAAACCAATCCACTGCCACCTTCTACTGAGCTCAGCACCATTACATCAAGCAAACTAAGCACCAGCCAAGAATCAGAACAAAGCAAAGTAAACCACGAAGCACTAACATCCCAGATTGAACACAAAAGCAGTAGCTTCTACTCGAACCAGTCCAAAAGAAATGCCAAAATACCCCTCAAATAGAGTAACCACCTCGAATCATTACACCAAACCAACCACCAAAGATAACTAACTAGACGTTGAAACCAAACAACACACAAGCTCCATTGAAACCCTCACCCCCTATGCCACTAATATTATGACAATATCTTTTTTGTCACCTATAAGTTAAAGTTATTGTATTATTCATGACAATAAGAATTATATGTAACCCCCTAGACCAGCCTATGCGGAAGGACCAAGTCAAAGGGGCACATCTCAACTTAAATATCTAAATTATAAATCTGTTAAATATTCAAGTATTTAATTTGATTTACATATATATATATATATATATATATATATATATATATACACGTAAACTGATAAAGTCATCTATATAAATCTGACATATAATAATTACAAAATAGGCAACATCAAGTAATGTACCAAAAAAATCGTAACAAAACGTCATATATCTCAAAATATAGGCAAATGTCACCTTGAAATAACAAAATGGTGGATGGAAACATTACAATCTATATAGAATACGGAATGTGTCGATCCTTCGAGTGTCAGGTACAGGGTAGCCTATCCAAAATATCTGAAAAGGGAGAAAGAGGGGATATGAGCTAGAGAGCTCAGTGTGCTCCAACAGTGCAAGTAAAACATTTATATCAATAGCATAGTAAAACATTTCCGTAAGACATATTCATACGCATGCAAGTTTCCATAACTTAACTACCCTCCAACCAAACTCCATGATACAGTTCCCCAGAACGGTATCATATACAGGCATTAACCCGAGCTCAGTGGGCATGGTACCATCCTAAGGGAGTACCTTAGGTCCGGGCAGAATTACCCTAGCCGAAGTGTAGGAACCGAATACGGGCAGAATTACCAGCCAAATTAGGGCTGAACCTTACGATACTTCATATCATAACCCAAGTACCTTTATTAATCAATCCGGGCAACATCATAGTATGCAGTAGTAAACAATAAGAACAACACTCAATGAACACAATTCTATACTGATAACGGTAATCATAGAACATGTTTGTCATATCGGGTACTGCCTATTGGGGGTATATATCAATCATATAGTATAATCATGCTTACTTCAGAGAACATGCTATGTTCGTGTGAAATCAAGTAAATAATTCATGTACACATAATCGGTTTGATATGACATATATAAATGGGTATAACAATTAAAAATCAGTCATATAGCACATAAGGAACACACCTCAAAAGTCAGGCAGGTCTGAATTTACTAGGCACCGGGACTACGCTATGTTACGGTACTAGAACCTAGATCGACAAGGATTACGGTTACTAACAGATTCACATCTTGATCGAAATAAAACACTAAGTTATGGAACCGTACGAGTGACGATGGGATCACGGGGCTGTACTGATCGGGATGAGCTAGGCGAAGGCACGATCGGGAGATCCACGAGTACCTTTAATCAAAAGATCAATGTCAGTCTTTTGTTCTACATTCTTTCTCAAATAATTTAACTTAAGACAAATGCATGGTCAAGTTCAATGTCCCAATTGGAGGGTTTTGGGTTAGAATTTCACAAAACGAGCTTCAAAATCGGACTCGGGACGTCGAAAAACATAAAATATGACTTTTCGAGAAAAGTTGACCTTTTTGGTCAACAGTCAACGCTGACGTCAGCATTGACTGCTAACGTCATCAGTCAGCTGGTCAACTGAGTTGACTCAAACGAGTTGACTCACTGAGTTAACTCGGACGAGTTGACTCACTGAGTTAACTCGGACGAGTTGACTCACTGAGTTGACTCGGGTGAGTTGACTTACTGATTTGAATCGGCGAGTTGACTCGGTTCAGACCAGTTCGTGCCAGACCGACTTAACCAGGTCAGACCGGTTCACTTACCCTAATATCAAACCACCGACGATCACTGACGGTCGCAAAAAAAGTCGCGGGAAATGCCCTTTCTGGTTGTTTTTGCCGGAAAATAAAAGATCGTTATACCCAGGATCAAATGAAACTTATAAAACGCTGAAACAAGCAGGAAATGTGGCCGAAATTTACCCTAGAAGCTTCGAATGGTCGAAAAACCGCGTAACTCCGACGAAGGCCCTACCGGCGGCGGATTGAAGATCGACCACCTGGGTTTTGATCAGCTCTGCATGGCGAAGGTGACGGTGGTACTAGACCGTCAAACGTCTGACCACGATGGCCGAAAAAAGCCAAAACCTGAAAGGGTTAACCCTAGGTTCGACGAACCTAGATTCTCCGATTCCCAACGATTGCAATGGCGACCAGGGGCGTGGCTTTAGGGGTTTTGGTCAGACGAAGGCGACGCTCTGTTTGGTGGCCGCGGTGCACGACACGGCGACACGGTGGGGGTAGATCGGGGGTGGTTGGGGTTAGGGTTGGTAGGAGAAAATTGATGAGATTAGGGATTTTTGGATCTGGATGTATTAATTTTGGTAGGTGGAAAGGTAGATTGGGATAATAATTATCCTAGATGAGAGGACTGGTAGGATTCAAATGTAAATTGGGGGATTAAAACATCAAGAGCTATTTAGCTTAGTTGGTTGGGTCATTAGCCAAAGTATCCTAAGGTTGTGGGTTCAATTCCAACAACCAACAATCTCTTACATTTATTTTTTATTAACTCCTGGGGTGTTACATTATAAGTAACGAATTTTTATATAATTTGGTGACCTAACTAGTTGTCATCAAATATAAATTATAAAGTGACATTATGTATCATCGTCATTTATACTATTATTAGGTGATGATATACCACGTCATTAACAATATGACGATATTTCTTTCGTCACTTATAGAATGAAATTATTGTATTATTGGTGACGATATGAATGATTATTGACGAAATTTTATATCATTCAATGACATAATTAGCTGTCACTGAATATAAACTATAAGGTGACATTATACACTAGCGTCATTATATCTTCAACAATACGTGCCGAAGCAAAGATACATCGCCACACTTGACATTTAGCGACGCACCTAGCGTGACGAAGGTCGTGACATCAAATTTTACGTCACAAAATAGAAATAGTGACGTAAATGTATGTTTTAATGACAATATTTTAGATGCCACAAATAATTAAATTTGTTGTAGTGAATATACATAACATTTCTTAAAAAATAAATTAAAAAAAATTAAATTTTTAGGGGGCGACCGTTCCCTCCAATCCTCTCTCGGTCCATCGCTGTTTATATTGTTAATTTATGTCAACGAAGATTAATATTTATTATTAGATTCTTATACCGATTATCTTTTTTTGAAGTGTGTAAAAAAGAAGTTTCAAAGCAAGTGTATTTGCACAAAAAAATCCTAATTTTTCATTTTGAAATGATAGTTTAATGTGAACATTATTTGTTCAAAAAAATTCTAAATAAGTGCATTTTTTGTAATTAAAAAGAAAAAATATATATATTAAACTATCAGTTAGAACTTGATGAAAAGTAAAAAGTAAAAGATGAGAGCTTAGATCGATTAATGATTCGGATGAAGAGCAAAAGAAGTGCATTCAAGGTATTTATAATTGAGACAAAAATCATTTGTACTTTTTTTGTCTTCTCTTGGGTCTTAATACTAAAAAATTTAATCTTTAAGTCTTAGTCTTATATTCTAAATTATAAATTCTACATCTAATACTCTAAACAACTTAAACTTTAATTATAAATCTTAAACTTAAATCTTTTAATAATTAAACTTAAGTAAAAAAAAACCGGAAAAAGATAATTTCTACTCCTATAATAGGAGGGCGATAGTGCAGCATATTTAATAGTACAAAACAACACGTAGATGCTTCGTTGTTTTGTTTTAACCGAATCTTGTTGCTGTATTTAAAAAAACTCTAAGCTTCGTTCCTACTCTAAACGTACAAAAACAAATAATGCAAAAGATCTGTCCGAAACAGTGGCGGCTTAAATTTTTTAAACTTGGTATATTTAGTTTTAAATTTTTTAATTTTTATGAATTAATTTTTCATTTTTTAATCTTAATATATTATGTTTATCTTAAAATTTTAAAATATTATGTATGTTTATTTTTAAAAATATTTTTAAATCTATCGTGATCCGGAATGTCATATCCAACAAAAAAGATATATGCTTGATGGACCGACAAATTAGCCCACTCAAGACACATGTTTGAGTTACGTCGGCAACATAATCATGTATACAAAGAAATGGAATCATCGATTAACTAGTATTTCTTTTGCAAACTTCAAGTGAATGCTTATAGTCTATATTTGAAGTTCAAAAGAGGGTTGAAGGGTTCATGACTGTCATATAATTTTCAGAGAGAAAAGATTGAAAGTAACCCTAATTTTCCAGGAAAGTAGTGTGAAAATCGACAGCAGTGGTGGTAGTAGTTAGGAACGGTCTATCAAGAAGTTATATCAGAGATATAAGAGTGCAAAATTACAAAATTTTAGAGGTACAAAATTAAAATATATAAAATATAAAAATTTAAAATTTTTAAGGAGTGCGGCTGCCCCCAACACTCCTAAATCCGTATCTAGTAATACTATTTGATAAGAAAAAGTTTCTAATCATTCATGTTACTATCGACAGCAGAAATGATAGCGTGCCTGTAACGAATACATGCATTTAACTTGCGAATAAGGAACACCCATGACTCAACTCGACACCCTCTACTTGATGAAGTGATGAAACCTAAGATAGATGGAGAGATTATTAGATTCCTTTCATGGTAAAAAGTGGAATATGTAGGTTTTTGGAATATGATGGCTCCTGCGTTTGACCCTCCATTATGGGATGGTGATAAAAGGGTTGAGGTTAGAATCATTGCCATAGTATTAAATTACAGTCGTAATGCAATCTAACTGACGTATCATAATATGTTTAAAAGTCATCACGATATTAAAATTATAATTTAAAAATGAGTTTAAGGGTGTAAGAAGCCCTTGAACTTTTGAAAAAATGAATTAAGCCCCTAAACTTTTTTGTACCCAATTAAACTCTTGAACTAATAAAATTAAATCAATTAAGACTTTTGACCAACTTTGAACATTAAATCTTGACAGTTTTTTTCTTCAAAATATTATCGGCACATGCTACACTACAGTTCTATCATGTTGCATTTACAAAAAAATCCAAAAAATATTTTTTATAAGTTTTATTAGAACTTTTAGAACATTTAAAGAGTTTTTTTAAATAAAATAAAAAATTATGAAAAATATCAAGTGAAAACACTGTGACACGACGCACTGCAACAATGGATCGAAAAAATTGTTCAGATTTAATGGTCAAGATTGGTCAAATGACTTAATTGATTAAATTTCTTGGTTCAAGGACTTAATTGGGTGTAAAAAAGTCCAGAAGCTTAATTGATTTTTTTCAAAAATTCAAGAGCTTCTTACACTCTTAAGCCTTAAAAATATAGTGACGACACAACGATCACAATTGTAACATTTTGTCCACATCCGTACTTGTACGATCGTAACTGCAATTTCATAATATAGTCATTCCTAACCAATGGGGTTGGTCTAACCGTTCAAGGATGAACAGTTTAATATCGTTTAAGTATGTTTAAGTTTGATGTTTTGTGTATGCACAAAAATTCTAATTGGAAAATTAATTCACCAAAAATAGATGTATGACATATATCGTTCTAAATTAACTTAAAAATATTTTAAAAAACCAGAAAGACAAAAAAAATAATATAATTATTACTCATTGGGACATCACGTGGATGGATGATGCATGACCCACTAGTTCCCTTCAACACCGAGGCATCTCACCACACCATGATTTTCTTTCTTTTTGGGTTTGTCTAGTGAATCATCCATTCCTTCTTTCTTTTTTCTTCTACACGCTTCTCACCATTCCCTTTTTTTAATATTATTTTCTTGACTCTCCTGTTTTTTTTTTTGGCGATTTTCTGACTTTTTCCAATATTTATATAAATTTGGTCAAATTTTCGTTTTTGGTCCTTCTACTATACTTAAATTTAGTATTTGTTCTTTGTATTTTAGTTTAACATGATGTATTCCTTTACTATAAATATTAATGTGTTTTTCAAAATACATCTTCCCGCACACAAAAAAAATCGTCACTGCCAACATAAATAGCTAGAAAATGGTGTTTTGAAGAAAACAAAACTCATACGAAATTTTAAGTAGAATACTTGATAGTGTTAGTTTTTTTAAATTAATTGCACATGATAAAAGTAGATGATCGAATAATGTTAATTTAAAGTAGACTAACTGCACATGATATAAGTGCAGTTTTTTTCTGCAATTTAAAAATAAATTTTATTCAATAATAGGTTGATTTAAGAGGATAAGATGTTAAGCTTTTTTAAAATAAGTATGTTAGTTTTATTAAAAGAGAAAATTTTAAAAAAAATACAACGAGAGTACACAACTCAGGTAAATAAATTTATTCGAACATATTCTTAATAACACGAAAACTAATGTCTCTAGATCATAAACAGGACTCAACCTAGAAAAGGTAAAAATATTAACTCAAAGGCTCGAAACAAAATAGATACAAACATCACCAAAGCTCGACGATGAAAGGTAAAAACTAACGACAAACAATATTAAAAAATGCATATTACAATAATAAGGCACGTTGACAACGATCATTACCACAACTCTACCTTTCAACAAAAAAACATTACCACAACTCAATCACGAAAAAAAACTGTGACTGTGAGCTTGTATCCAAATCCAGTTTGAGGGTCTAAAACAGACAAATCAACGGTGTAATCAAAAGAGCGTCATCTTGATCAGTCGTTCCTTAAATAAGGTCATTGATTCAAATTATGTTATATCACTAATAAATTTTTCCAATAATTAATCGATCAATATATTAAATAATAATTATAAAAAAATAAAAAAATATTGTCATCATCAAATAATTTTTTTATATCCGCGGTTCCATATCATTACTTGAAGCAAAGAAAAGTATTGTAAAGGGGAAATTTATCAAAACAAGAAATATACCATTACACAGGAAACAAAAGAATCAATACTAAATATTCCCTCCGTCTCACTTAACATGTTTCCTTTGTATTTTGAAATTATTTTACTTAAAATGTTCTATTGAAAAAATCAACAACTTTTACAAGGCTTATTTTCTTTTCTATTCTTTCTTTAGTTTTTTTTTTAACAAAACAAAATTTAACTTTTGAGTGATAAAATTGTCGTTTTAATTATTTTACATCACATCTTTTACACAAATTTTTTTTTCTAAAACTGCGTGAAAAATCAATAATAAAACAGATTAAATAGGACGGAGGGAGTACAAAAAGGTCATCCGTGCATATATGCTATATATCTTTTCTAATAATCATTTACAAACATGAATTCAAAAAAAAGAGTGGTTTCTGCAAATTAATTAATTAAATAATTAAACTAGTTCTAATTCACTAGAAGCCCTCAACCAAAAAAAAAATCAAGGGGTTGTTTGTTGGCTTGATGGGATCTATTTTCTTTCATTCTTTTGATACTAAGTTTGTAAAAAAAAATCTTGATCAACATGCTGCAGAAGGATTGCTTAATGGATTGTTGTTATAGAAATAGCGAGGTTTCGAAGCCATCGAATATGGGTTGTTGGAATTGCCATCGCCATCGCCGACGCCTCTAGTTCTTTCGCAAGACGGGCACATGGTGAGGGTGACCGCATGCAGATGGTGCATGTAAAAGGGTTGAGCCAGTTTCAGTGCCTTGAGTTCTTCAATCTCCATTTGCAGTCTCCTGTTTTCATCCGTCAGTGTTTCGCAACACTTTTTCAATAACTCACAGTCCATCTCAGTTTGCTTCAGCTTTGTCCTGCCCCCAAAAAATAGAATAATAAAAACGAAGTTTCAATGGATTTGGCAGATACAACTTTCGTTGGTCTTTTGTAAATAAACATGTTGCTGTTTGATTTATTACCTGGCTCTCCTGTTTTGAAACCATACTTCAACTTGTCTAGGCTTCAGATTTAATTGCCTTGCTAAAGCTTGCTTTTGTTTCTGTTAGCATCAAATATAGTAACAACAGATGATTCAATCAATTACAATTATACATACATACATACATACATACATACATACATGCATACATACATACATACATACATACATACATATCAGATAAAAGAATTGTTGAAAGCTTACGGGACTGAGAGTGCTGTGTTGTTTGAAGCTTTCCTCGAGAAAACAATATTGTTGTTTGGAGAGCCGAAGTTTCTTTCTTCCATTAACACCTTCTTCATCTTCATCACTGAGTCTAGAAGAATTGTTATTCTTCTCTACCTCCATTAATTCCTGGCTGCTAAGCTCTCTCTCCCTCTTGACCTTACCACTTGAAAACGAATAAACAGAACTAAGATACGAAGCTTGACGATACAAATCACTGCCGACGGGAGCTTTCACGTCAACCTTCTCTGTAGCAGCAGCCGCAACTTGGTAACTCTGACCACCACAGCCACCATCAGAAAGCCCCAACATGAGCGAGGGTTCATCATCAAAACTCGTTGATTCAAGCTTGAGAAGCGATGGAGTCTTGTTGGGAGTTCGGTTGTGGTCCGGCTTCGATGGTGACTTCGCGGTCGATGAGAGGCCTAAACCGAGACCGAGGCCAGTATTACATGCATCACCATCATCATCAATACCCATCAAAGCTGAGAATTTTTTGTTTCGGACAGGGTGATTGATGGAGGGGGGAACTAAAGGAATGAATAGAGTAGAGAAATGAATCAAGGCAAATTTCTGAAGTATCCTTCTTTCTATATATAAATACAAATGTTGACCGTTTGAAACCCTACAATTATAATCTTCTCAATAACATTAAAATAAGAAAAACAAAGCAAATTTGCTCTTAAAACTAATAGCAATTGGGGAACACATCAAGAGAATGATTCTTCAGCATTTGGCCCCTTGTTAATTACCTAAATACCTATAGTTTAACAACAAAGAAATTGCTAAAGTTTATGTGATTGGATCAATTATTTTAATGTCCATGGATTTACACAATATGAACAAAGCCAAATACATCATTGGGTGCATCTTGATAGCGTAACATGACGCTTTCAATATTATATAATCTCTAGTGGAAAAAATTATATACAAACAAAACGACAACTAAAATATAAAAAAATGACGGGGACCAGCCATTTTATCAGAAAAGGTGCGGTGCCATTGTTTCAACGAAATATGATGGGCTTGTTTTACTTTTACATGTAGTTTTCAATCATTTCTTTTTTCTAATTAATTATTGCATGAGCGAGCAGATCAATTTTGAAACTCGGGTTAGTATATTAAGATACATATGATTTAATACTAATCAATTGGAATTTGTAAAGGTGTTTTGGTACGTTTGATTACTGGTTTTTCTTCGGTGATGTTAATCAATTCAGAATCTGTTGAATTTGGTTGGTGCGTGCGTGTACAGTACGGCCGGTGTGACTACAATTATATATTGTCGCCCTCTTAATTATTAAGGTTTTGCCTCGATTAATTCGAATGAATTCACGCCGTACACATCAGCAGAGTATTTTACATACACAAGATCTTGAACTCGAGATTTATTTAAGTGATACTAAGTTGTTACTACTCTAGACCAACTCTGTTGGTATATATATTAAAAAAATGGAATAAGTCAACTGAGTGGGGAATAAGTCAACTTTAAACATCACTCATTTTGCTTTAAAATCCTTACTATTTGTCATCTATTTTCCATAACTTAAGGGAGTTTTATTATTAACATTGAAGTGAAATACTATTAAACCGATAGTTAAACCGGTTCAACCAAAAATCGAAAATATATTCTGTTAGAACATTGTATGAATTCAATCAACCGAATATACTTAAAACTTGTTTATAATATGTAAAAGCTAGTTTGAAAAGAAAGAAAGAAAGAAACGTTATTTTTGGTATACAATTGGTTCTAGACAAAGAACAATCAAAAGATGCATTTTCTTATTCAATGTGGAAAATAAATAAATAAAAGAAAAAGGTATGTTAAGACTTCATAAAGGCGGCATTAGTATTTTTAAAAATTTTCTTTTTGATAGAATTTTCATACGGATAAATCCTTACACAGCATTATCGGTATATAATTATGTATCTACTTACTTCATTGACTAATTTTTTATATATATTTTGTTGACTTATATTAAAGTAGACGTTGATAATAAACTTTAGAATATTATATGTTCTATGTGTCAAAAAAATATTACATGCTCAATATAAAAATTGAATCATCAACCACTAATTAAATTAAAACGACCTTTACCATTTTATTCGAGTCTCGTGATTATAAACGTGTATTTAATTAGTGTGTCCAACCATGAACTCCGGCATTATTATATAAAAAAAACCTTATAAATAGTTATTTACGTAATGACCTCTGTCAATGTTATTTAGAAAAATGACCCCAAATCGTCCACGTATGGCGACCTCACGTTTTGGACAATGCAAGCTATGATTTCGCGTTCTACGCATAGCAAGATTCATCCGACGTGGGCCGACTTTTCATATTGCGTAATTTAAAATTACTGGAGAAGGTCTCGTTTTCCAAAGCGCGAGGTCTTCGAGATATTGAAGAGGCGCATTAATGTATCGCGGTAATTACTATAGGAACCTCATGCTTTGCACATAGCGAGGTCCCATTAACCGTTTGAAACGCTAAACCCTACTAAATGTATTTAAAAGGTTATAATTATTTGACTTAATTAAAATCTAACTTAATTGACTTAATTTCTTAATGTGTAATTTATATATTATAATTATTCAAATATATAATTTGGCGTAATTATTTAAAAAATCCTAAGTATTCAGAAGATGATGTTTAACCGTATATAAAAAGTAATTTGAACTAATTATTTGTAAGATCCTAATTTTTTGAAAGATGATTTTAATAGATAGAAAATTCTAATTATTTGTAAAGATCCTAATTATTTGAAAAGATCCTAAAGCATGATAATTTGACCTAATTATCATTAAATAAGAATCTTTAATAAAAAAAAATTTAATAAAAGTCTTTATTTTTCTTAAATTAAATATCCTACTTCTTATAGAATATTTGAAATCAAAATGTCCTAATGTAAAAGCATTTCATATTTATTAGGATTAAGATATTGTCTAAAAAAGATATTATTTAAAAAAAACATGGTATTTAAATTTTATTAGTATTTAATATGTTGTATTAGTAATTAATTGTCCCAATTAAAATATTCTTTATTTTTTAATTACAATAAGAAATCAAAATCTTATTCGAATCACTAATTAAAATATGATATTTAAATTTTGTTAGTATTTAATATGTTGTATTAATAATTAGTTATCTCAATTAAAATAGTGTTGATTTTTTAATTACAGTAAGAAATCAAAATCTTATTCGAATCACCAACTAAGGATAAAAAATAAATTTAAAAACCCTTGGATAGAACTCGCTATCTGCAGAAACCGAGTTCCAGTCAAAGAGCTGGAATCCATTCAGACGGAATCGTCGCAGCTTTTCAACGGACCTCGCGTTTTGCAGATAGCAAGGTTCATAGTCGTCGCTTCGTATTGGGTGCGAGGACTCTTATAAATAGGGCTCATTCCTTCAACTTTTATCATATCAAATTCTCTCTTGTTCTTCAATTACTATTCCCCCATTGTTTTTATTTTTAAGTCTTTGAATTTTCGGTACTATTGCGAGATTATTGAGGCTCGACGACAGACACGTGTTCGATTTTTGGCGCTCAAATCCCATAGTAATTTTTTAATTTAAAATTGTTAATTATTTGTTTATTATTTTTTAATTGTTAATATTTTATTTAGTAATTTATGAATTTTAAATTTTATTTTGAAGGGGTATGAATGTGCCTTGAATTGTTTCATCAACTGTACGGGAGCACCACATCCGGATATTGTCCCTTATTTGCATGAATTCGGTTTTGACCATGTTTCCCACCTATTTGACGGTCCGAAGTTGAACCGTTTGGTCGTTAACGCGTTACTAGAAAGGTGGAGGCCCGAGACACGCAGACATTTCAACTTCCTTGCGGTGAGGCAACTATTACCTTGCAAGATGTTGTTTTTATTCTCTGTATGTTCATTGACGGTAAGGTTATCACTGGGATTACGGAAGCAGACTGATCAGGCGTGTGTAAAAACTTGCTTGGACTGAGGTTGGAGGAGGACAATTTTGATGGTGGCAAACTCAAATTAATATTCTTGGACAATAATTTGACCAACTTACACCCAGACGCCGGTGAAGTAATGAAGATGGTATAAATTATTTTATTGTTTATTATTATTTATTTATTGTGAAATTTAATTTTATTGAAAATAATTTAATATTGAAAAAAATTATTTTTACAGCGGTTTGCTCATACCCATATTCTATGAGCTATTAAAGGGTCTTGATGCCAGACAAATCTCACAACAAGGTCCATTTGATGTGGTTGCCTCATCTAGCGAGTATTGTGGAATCCAAAAACAGATGTTGGGGAGGGGCAGTGCTGGGAGCTATGCAGAACTGTCGACCTGGACAGATGTGCCATTGGCGGGTGTCTTTGGTTGCTGCAGTCTTGGACATGGTTTTAAATGTCGTTTTTAAGCCTGACGCCTCGAAACCTGACCTATTCTAATTCTCACTTGTTTGGAGTTATTGATAAATATTTATTTTATTATTTTGTTTTTTAATATTATAATACTTAGAATATTTTTTGAATTATAGGTGGTTGGGTCAATTAAACATGTGGGAATACCGACCATCCAATGGAATTATCGACTGTTGATCGATAAGACAGATTTTTTATTAAATTTTTTAATCACAATTTTTTATTTAATTTATTTAATAATTTTTTTATTTAAATTTTTTAATCAATTTTTTATTTAAATTTTTTAAATTGAAAATTTTTTCAATTAATTTTTTTAATTTAATTTTTTAAAATCAAGTTTATATAACTTATTTTACATATTTTTTGTAGTTCCTGTGGATGCCGTACGAGGATCTTGATATTCAGGAATGCATTCCACCTGAAATAATGTTGAGTGGGGGCATTTGGATTCTAATGGTTCCACTCATACACTACGAGATAGTCGAGTGGCATCCTACCGACCGCGTGTTGCGGCAATTCAACTATGTCCAAGGGATTCCAGATGAGCCGCCCAATTTGGATGCATTGCATAGGTTAACGCGACAAGTCAAGACAGAAGTCCATTGGAGCCATCGTCACACGAAGTGGATGCAGCAAAGGATGACCCGTTTCGGTAGGCGGCCCCGTATTTTGGAACCTATTTGAGACTACAACGTTACCTATGAGTATATGTCGTGGTACCATCAAAATAGGAAGCCACATCTACTAATCCTAGAGGAGCAAGAATGAGAAATAGATGTGCCTCCCCAAAATCGTCCGCCGACACAGCGTCCTCTAATGCAACGTGGTAGCCGTATGAGGGGAGGTGGCTAGAGAAAAAGAACATACGCTCCTAGGGCATCATCAACGGTAACAGCGCAGGCACTTGCCCAGTCAGCCACCCAACTAGAGACACTGATGCCAGCACCTGCATTCCAGCAATCGACTTTCTCGTCATTTCACCCTACAGGTAGTAGTCTATCGTTTCAGCAAATAAAGAGTTCGTCGAAAGGTTTTTTCACGGTCGTGTTTCATCCGCTTATAATGGCTCCCTAGTCTACTATTAGACATTACCTTCTGTATTTGTTCCTCCAGTTTACAATCCGACACAGCTTGAATCTAGTATTGTGGACCAGACACCACCACAGAGCCTATTCTTGATCGGTCCCAGTTCGAGTGGTAGGACTTGTATTTCATTTGGGGATGACGATGGCGATGATGGTGGTGGTAGTGGTGGTGCCATTGTTCAAAAGAATCTGTGTCGGGATTATCGTCCACCGCGGTGTGGTACGAATGGATATAGGTGTCATTAGGATGATTATGTAATTTCTTTTTATTTATGTAAAACAACTTTATTATCATTTAATCCAAAAAACTATGTTATATCATGGTAGATCTTGTTAGTTTTTTAGAACTACAATTAAAGATAATTTATAATTATAATTACTTAACAAAATAAATAACATTATAATTACTTAACAATCACAATTAATTAACAACCTAAATAACTTAACAACCTAAGTTATGTTTAGTTGAAATGTATAGAAGATGAGTCAATTTCTGTGTCCTTATAGTCTGTAGACAAATCTGATGTTAAGTTTAGTTTCTTTTTTTTTTGCTCTTTATCTAGTCGTCTACTGTAGTTACGTATCAGAACTACCTCTCTGTCTTGTGTAGACAGAGTTGATTCTTTGTTTTTGGATGAAGAAGCACCGTCATCAAATTTTACAGTCAACTCGATGTTCGTACCCCTGACACTAGTGCAGCTTCTAAACATCTTTCTAAGGTCTCTAGCATTTGATAAAGGGATCATGTAAAGCACCGCAGGGCCGGGCTCATCAACGGGTACTTTCGCCAACAAGCAAGACATTTGGTGTGTTATAGATTTGCTAAGCTACGTTGAAATCAAATCATATAGCTCGTCTCTGTTGACCTTGCTACTGAAATAAGTGTAGAAATAGGTTCCTGAATGGAATGTCATTGCAGAAAATCTTACTATCTTCTGGACACTTTCGGCTGTAAAGGAACGCCTACAGATCAAATCATTTCACTATAGCTAAAATGAATTAAAGTTTTTATAGTTGGTGATGCACTTCTTAAAAATTGGAACTCGCTTTCTGTAGATAGCGAGGTTTTTGCTATGTTAGAAATCTCTAAAGACCTCGCGTTCTACAGGATGCGAGGTTCTTTCCATGTTAGGAATCTCTGTAGACCTCGCGTTCAGCAGGACGCGAGGTCCATGAATCTCAACCTTACTGACAAGACGTGTCTGATAGAATTGAAAAAAATTAAAGGTTCTCAGTTTTTGTAGGGAAACAACTATCCTTTGGGGTACCCTTATATTAGACAGAAGTGAAGTTACATTTAACACCAAACACTTGGTATCAATTGAAGCAGTTCATAGAAGACAAGGACAAGAGAAGTGAGGCACACCAACTTAATCAAGGTGACGATGCTTTCAGATAAGTGTGTCAATTGTACATTTATACGAGACTTCTTGATTCTTACATAGTTTGAATTAAGAACAATGTCACTAATGTATGTTCTTCTTTCTAGATGATCGTAGATATTCGTAAAATATGTCGAGGCGAGGAAGTATTACTGCCTTGATATACTATGATAGCGAGATTATGGCTGATGCATCTCTCGGTATTGTCTTTCGATCCTCAAATACTATAACCCTAACGTTGTCGAGGAAATTAACGTATAATAAGTTGATGAAGGAAGTGAGGAACAATGTTCCACATGCTCGTGGAAAAAAGTTGGATCCGTTGAAGTATCGACTACCTACGTCCAACAAACCAGTAACGTACTCAACATTCCATGTCGCGGAGAACGGTAATGTGGAGCTAATGCTGGATACCCACTTGCAGTATTCACTCAAATGACCCCTTGAGCTGTATGCAATATTTTCTTATGAAGATTATGATATCATACTCCTAAATTGGCGGTAAGAAAATTTTGACTTTGATCATAATGCTAACGTTCATAGCTTGACAACCAATTCGCACAATGATTTCAACTTATTAGCCATACAGAGTCCACACAACGACTTCGGTGAATCATCGTTTGCTATGCCAAGACATTCTTGCGTAGCTAGTTTTGACTTTGACTTAAACCTGGCACCGAACGTTAACTTTGGTAGATCATCATTCGATATGGCTACAAATTCAACATACAAGCTGTACAATATGGGTATCGAGGCGTCATCATCGCAAAACTACATGATGTCGAAAGACCATGAAGCGTTTAATCCGTTGTGAAGCTGGAAACTATAGTAGCGTACCAAAATGATCGTGTCATAGGAGGAGTGTGTCAATTCCACCGGCTATTTTGGACATTTTCACAATGCGTTGATGCATTCAAATTTTGCAAGCCCATGGTTCAGATTGACGGCACGTGGTTGTACGACAAATATACACAAATTTTGTTACTAGCGGTTGTGCAAGATGGCAACAGAAAAATCGTTCTCATCGCCTTCACAATAGTCAAAATTGAATATCTCGAATCCTGGGTATTCTTCCTTCAAAACTTACGAAGGCATGTCCTATCTCATGTTATTCGTGAAAAATAATATGAGTTACGTGTTATTTTTTACAAAATCACGACACTCCTATGGGCGATCGAGCGTATGGGCCCGTCTTGGCAACCTCCCCATATTCATCACCGGTATTGTTTACACCACATTGCTGCAAACTACTTACAGAAGTACAAGAATGATGATGAACATCAAATGGTGCTTCGAATGGGTACGTCATACTCCACTCATTTCCATTTAAGATATATTCTTATTTATTATTCATCATTAACTACACCATATTTTTATAAGAAACTCGTATTACGTGTAAGAGGTTGACGAGTTGTTTGAAGAACTTCTACTTAGGAACAAAGATGGCTACGACTACCTAGCTTCAATCCCGAGGGAAAAATGGCTTCGATTGTATGATGGTGGTAAACGATATGGTCACATAACAACAAACTTGACTAAAGCCGTGAATTCATCACTAAATGGAGTATGACATTTGCATATCACCTTCGTTGTCAATACGACATATTATCGGTTGGCTACCCTATTACAACCTTGGGAAAGCTAGCAACAGACTATATGGAAGGTGGCTACATAGTCCACCCACACCTTCGTTATAAATTTTAAAACTTTGTGCAATATTCAAATGTGATGACTGCTACATGCTTCTCGCGCCGACAATATTCGTTCCGTGTATTAGAATATTCGAGGCCGCTGAAAGGCACATAACACAACTCATACGTGGTTAATCTGTAAGATAGAACCTGCGAGTGCGGAGTATTCCAAACATTCAAGTACTCGTGTCCGCATGCCATTGCTGTTTGTCCGTCTCTACGGATTGGCTACACGCCAATGGTTGACCCAATTTACTTACTCGAAACTATATCCAAGCTTTACATCCACTACCTTAGCTCCCACTAAGGATTTTGAACCAATATCCACTAGATATTCTTCTCCTTTTTTAGGCTTAGGAGGAAACCGTTACGAACAAACTCTCCCCAAACTTGAAAGAAATGTATACAATGAAAATTACAATAGGGTACAATAATTTGACTCTTTAAGCTCAAGGGTTTGGATATATGCTTGGAGACTTGCTTTTATACCTTATCTTTGATTTCTAGTCGTTTAGGTGGTTGAAGTCATCAATATAGCCGTTGGGCTGCATTTTTCCCGTAATAAATGCTCAGCTGCAACCAACCGTATCGATACGCGGGAGGCGTATCGGTATAGACCTAAAAATAGAAAGAGCCATTGTGCAGGTAAAACAAATGACGTATCGATACACTGGAAAGCGTATTGGTACTATCTCAATGTAAAACAAGGGGCGTATCGAAACGGGCATGGCCGTATCGATACAATTTTGCTCAATTGGGTTACTGTCTAAACATGTATCGGTACGCCTTGAAGGTGTATCGATACATGTTAACTGTTTTTCAAAATCGCATGTTCCCAATAACTGACAAAGCAACGTTCGAATTATAAATAAAAAATCTTAACCACCGTATCAATACGCCAGTAGCCGTATCGGTACACTGTTATTAAATCTTATACCCTGTATGAAGGCTGTATCAAAACGGATGGCATCGTATCGAAACTCCTAAGTAAAAACCTTAGCCCATATGAAGGTTGTATCGATACAGATGGAACCGTATCGAAACATATTCTTACAATGGCCTTTTAATTTAAGCCCGTAGCGAAAAGCTCGATGGCGTATCGATACGCCTAGGCATAAAAGTTTAATTTAGCTTTAAAAACACTTAGAAAAATTTATAGGGGTTAAGTTTTTGACTTTGAATGCTTTTGTACTTGAAAAATCATTGTCAATTGTGATTTTTTGAGATACTTAAAAATTTATTTTCTTTTACAAATAGGTCCTTAAACAATTTGTTATATCAAAATCAAACTTTAGTTTTACAATCTCTCCCTTTTTGATATAACAAAACCAAGTTAAATTTTTAAGTCTTTGTGAAAAACTCCCCCTTACTTTAAGATAGGTTTTAAAAACGTTTTTGAAAGTTTAAGATCTTTCTTCTCCTCCTTTTTGTTAGATCAAAATCAATGATATTAAAGGATAGAAATAAGAAACATAACAATGAAGCATAATTCAAAGCATAATCAAAGCAACATAATTATCATTGAAAGTTCAAATCAACATAATCCAACTTAAAACTTAAAAACAAACTAAAATTAAAGCATAGGTTCATAGAGTAAATAACATAGGTGCATAAAAATAAAAAGCCTAATATGACATGTATGCAATGCAATGTATGTCTATGGAGCATCCTCATCATCCTCGTCCTCTTGATCTTCATATTCGTCATAGGTTTGAGTAGTCTGAGATTGTCTCCATTCTCCATGGAAAGCCGTAAGAGATATGTCCATCGAACCTTGTTGGCTTTCAATTGCTTGAAATCGGTCCTCTAAGGAAGTGAATCGAGTATCAATGGCCGCAAACCCTTCATTCATGGTTGTCTTCAATTTGGTCATAGAGGTGTTCAATGTATTAAATTGCTCATTGAGATAAGCCATGAGGGCATCCATAGCCGGTAGAGCTACCGGAGCTTGAGGAACGGCTTGTGGAGGAGCTTCCGGTACTTCAGGGATTGCATCATGTGAAAACTCAATGAGACGTAGCCACTCACCACTAAAATATTGAAACTTTGCACGAACAAGATATCGTTTATCAATGGGATCGGTAAAAGGCTTGGGAAAGTCTTGCATGCAATCATTCTCCAATTGAGTAAACAAGTAACTCAATGTTGTCTCATAAGTGAATGAAGAAACTAGAGAGGTGTGTCGATGTTAGATAAGGTAAACTAGCTCCGCGAACATTATTTGAGCAATACTGGCTGCTTCTCTTCACGAAAACATCTAATCCAAAAGTCTTTCACTTGTCGGATAGGGGAAAACTTTCCACCGGATGGCCGAAACCACCAAGTGGTCATTTAAGTGTAAGATGCGATCGTGAGCATCAAGAACGGTGACAAAACCGCCAAGAACATGTCCCATGAAGTCCTTATCGGCTATTCCCTCATCTTCTATCCCAAAAACATTTACTAGAGTTTGAACATCAATACGAAATTTTTTCTCCATTAAGAATGACTTACTAGCAATGACCTTAGAACGATCTTGGTTGGGGATGCATCGGGCATTAGCAAAGAAAATCAAAACAAGATTATGGTACAAAAACCCGGGGATAGCCAAAAATTGAATAAAATTCCAACGTCTCAAAAAATAAATATATTTAAACTTGAAACGTTCAGAATCTAAAAATGGAAGAGATGTTACTTTTTCGTGGCGGATTTTGTAGTTTTGGTATTGCTTGAAGTTATTTAAAGTCGTCGGGGTCGGAAAACTCTTTTGATAAATGACACTAAGGTTGGGATGAGCTGAATTGTCTTCAGTTGAAGACTTGCCAACCTCGCTTGTTCTAGCTCTCTTTCTTGGTGTCATAGATAATCTGAAAACAATTTTAAGGCATAAAACAATATATACATAAATCATCATATTCGATCCAATAATTCAAGTATTGTTTTTTTAAAATAGTTTAAAAAATATATACAAGTATAAAATATGATTTTGGTAAAAATAATTTCAAAAAATAGTTTAGAAAAATATACAACATAATTTTATATTTGAATGAAAATTTTCAGATTTTTGAATTTTTTTTACAAAAACATGAAGAACTATAGTATGTATATGTTTAAAACACAAAAACTAAGTAAAAAATTATAGAAATCAAAACAAAATTAAAAGGAAAAGAAAAGAGTTTTATACCTTGAAGTTGGGATTATAGATGGATGAGTGGATGATGATGCACCAAAATGATTAGAGAGAAAGGATTTGTTTTGAAGAGTAAAAATCCTCAAAGAATTTGAAGAGTTGTGTGAGAAATCAAGAGGATTTGATGGGTTTTTATAGATTTAATGTAAAGTTTAAAAACCCATTTAAAGTCTCATTTAAGGATCTGTGTCTGTGCATACCGATACGCCACATGGAGTATCAATACAGGTGTAATGAAACACCAGTACCGTTTCGATACGAACTCAACTGTATCGAAACCTGTTCTTAAATCCGTATCGATACGGTCAGACCCGTATCGATACACTTGTACTGAGAAATGCAATCTGGGTTGAGACAAGAATGGTGTATCGAAACACCTTTACCCATTTCGATACAAATAACCCAAAAAATGCATTTTGGGCCACAAGTTGCTCAAAAATTAGTTTTATTAGAACCGAAATGCATGCTGATGATATGTGAACAACATATATGGTCCAAATGGATACATACTCCCCCTAGCAACAAGCACAGATGCATCAAGAAGCAAAATCACACATGCATATCAATCAATTTGATTCAAGCAAATTTTTGACCTTAAAGGGCTCTAAAAAGTCAAGAGAAGCTGGTTAAACCTAACTTTCTCCTAAGATTCCAAAAACGTTCTTTGTCTAATAGTTTGGTAAATATGTTCGCTAGTTGGTTTGAGGTATCAACATACTCTAGAACAACATCATTATTTAAGAAATAATCCCTAATGAAATGATGTCTTATCTCTATATGCTTGGTTCTAGAGTATTGGATGAGATTCTTAGTGAGGCATATGGCACTAGTGTTGTCACACTTAAGGGGTATCGTACCTACAACAATTTCATAGTCTAGAAGTTGTTGTTTCATCCAAAGGGCTTGAGCACAACAACTTCTGGCCGATATATATTCCGCTTCGGTGGTAGATAGAGCTACATTATTTTGTTTCTTAGAGAACCAAGATATGAGCATACTACCTAGAAATTGGCAAGTGTGGAAGGTACTTTTTCTATCTATCTTACAATCCCCATAATCCGCATTAGAATAAGCATAAAAGTCAAAGGATGAGTCTCTAGGATACCAAAGACCTAAACATGGTATGTCTCTAAGGTATCTAAAGATTCTCTTAATGGTTATAAGGTGTGATTCTCTAGGACTAGCTTGGAACCTAGCACACAAGCAAACACTAAACATAATGTCGGGTCTACTTGCGGTAAGGTAAAACAAAGAACCAATCATAGAGCGATAAAGTTTAGAATCAACACACTTACCTCATTCATCTTTGTCAAGCTTTATAGATAAGATCATTGGTGTGGCTTGAGGCTTCACATTCTCCAAGCCAAACTTCTTGAGCATATCCTTGATGTACTTAGCTTGATTGATGAAGATGTCATCCTCCATTTTCTTGATTTGGAGTCCCAAGAAGAATGAGAGCTCCCACATCATGCTCATCTCAAACTCACCTTGCATTAACTTAGAAAACTCTTTACAATACAACTCATTAGTAGAACCAAAAATTATATCATCAACATAAATTTGTACTACTAAGATGTCATTGTCATTTCTTTCAATGAAAAGTGTAGTGTCCACCTTGTCTTTTTCAAAACCTTTTTCAATCAGAAAGTTTGAAAGCCTTTCATACCAAGCTCTATGATCTTGTTTCAAATCATATAAAGCTTTAGTTAATTTAAAAACATGATTTGGAAATTTTGGATCTTCAAAATTGGGTGGTTGTTCAACATACACTTTTTCATTAATAAAACCATTTAAAAATGCACTTTTTTACATCCATTTGAAAAGGCTTGAATTCATGATAACATGAAAATGCAAGAAGCATCCTAATAGCTTCCATTCTAGCTACGGGTACATATGTTTCATCAAAATCAATTCCCTTTTCTTGAGTGTAACCTTGAGCAACAAGCCTAGCCTTATTTCTCACTATGTTACCACTCTCATCTAGTTTTTTTTTTCTAAAAACCGATTTAGCTCCTATAGTAGATTTATTACTAAGCATGTCAACTAATGTCCATATTTTACTCCTCTCAAATTGATTAAGTTCTTCTTGCATGACCAATATCCAAAAATCATCTTTTAATGCTTCTTTGATATTTTTAGGCTTTATGTATGAAATGAATGTAACATTATTCATTAATCTAAGAGAGGATCTAGTATTTACCCACTTGGATGGACCACTCAAGATTTCACCACCTTTGACATAGTTGAGTTCCTTTGGGTAGCTTACTTCCTTTTCCTCAAGATTCATGTCCTTCAAAGCTTTTATGGGAGGATCTTGTGCTTCTTCTTCTTTGGTTAGAACCCCATCCACCTTTAATGATTGTCCACCATCATTGGCTTCAATGATCCCTACATCATCATCATCACAAGAATCCTTCTTCAAAAGGAGGTTATCATCGAAAACCACATGTATAGACTATTCTACAACTAAGGTTCTTTTGTTAAAAACTCGATAGGCTTTGGAATTTAAAGAGTAACCTAAGAAAATAGCTTCATCACTTTTGCATCAAATTTACCTAAATGATCTTTTCTATTATTTAAAACAAAACACTTGCATCCAAAAGGATGAAAATAGCTAATGTTAGGCTTCTTTGATTTTAAAATCTCATAAGGAGTTTTTATTTAAAATTGGCCTAATCATTACTCAGTTAATAATGTAACAAGTGGTGTTTATGGCTTCCGACCAAAAATACTTAGGTAAATTATTTTCTCAAAGCATGGTTCTAGCCATTTCTTCTAAAGTACGGTTTTTCCTCTCAACTACCCTATTTTTTTGAAGAGTGTGAGGTGCGAAAAAATTATAGCTAATACCATTAGAGTTACAAAAATCCTCAAAATCTAGATTTTGAAATTCCGTTCCATACTCACTTCTAATATATGAAATGTTTTGACCAAGGTCATTTTAAGTGATTTTTGAAAATGTGATGAATTTTTCTAAAGCCTCATCTTTAGTACTTAAAAAGAGAACCCAATTTTATCTAGAGAAGTCATCTATTAAGACATATGCATATGATTTTCCACCCAAGCTAGTAGTTCTAATTGGCCCAAAAAGATCCATATGGATCAATTGTAATACCCTACTAGTTGAAACATCATTAGTGGATTTAAAAGAGACACGTTTTTGTTTACCTTTAGCACAAGCATCACAAATTTTATCTAAAGAAAACTTTAGCTTAGGTAAACCTTTTACTAGATTTTGGGAAACTAATTTCTCTAAAATACTTATGCTAGCTTGCCCTAGTTTCCTATGCCATAATCATTTTCATATTTAGCAACCAAACATGCTTGGGATGTATAAATGTCATCTAAATGCACCATGTAAATGTTATCTATGCGATGACCAATGAGCATTATCTTATTTTTTTTAATGTCCAAAATTTTGCAACCATTAACATAAAAAAGAACATTAAGACCCTTATCACATAATTGACTAATGTTCAACAAGTTATGTTTTAGACCATTGACATATAAAACATCTTCAATGAGTATAGAAGAGAGATTACCAATGGAACCAATACTCTCAATGTGGCCTTTGGATTTGTCACCAAATGTCATCACTCCTCCACTCTTTGGCTTTAGCTCCATGAATCTATTCTTGTCTCCGGCCATGTGTCTTGAGCATCCACTATCAAGGTACCAAGTGTTTTGACTTGAAGCTTTAGCCTTGTAGCAATGCCCCATACAAACAAAGAATTAAATCTTGGTTTTTGGTACCCAAATCATTTTGGGTCCATGTGAATTAGCTCCCAAATACTTGGTTCCCTTAAGAATCCAAGATGCAATTGCATGAATGTTATTAGAAGCTACAAGTTCCTTAGGAACCCATACACTTCTAACTCTTTTACCTTTAGGGTACCTTTGAGAGCTTCTTTATTTTTGGTTCACAAAGTTTCTTTTCACATAGTTGGTTTTAGAAGATTGACCCTTTTCAAAAGAGTAGTATCAACTTTGTTCAAAGAAGCTTTAAGTTCATTCACCACGTTGTGGTGATCATCATGAACTTTGGAAAAAAGATTGTTTAAATCAACATTTTTTTTTGAAAATATTTTAGGCCATCTTGTAAAACCAAAATCTTCTTTTCAAGTTCTGAGTTGGTTTTGGAAAGGGAATTGTTTTAGGTTTTTAAATCAAAAATCATTTTCTTGTTTTTCAAAACTGATTCCTTATACTTCCCAACCAACTTATCGTAAACGTCTTGTAACTCATCATATGCTTATTGAAGCTCATCAAAAGTGAAATTAAAAGTAGATGAGTTAGGGTTTACCTTAGGATTATCTTCAAGAGCCATGAGGCAAAGGTTGGCCAATTCTTGCTCTTCTTCATTGGATGATAATTCTTCATTGCTCTAAGTAGCAACATGGCCCTTGAGCTTCTTCTTCTTCTCGAAGCTCTTCTTCTTGAGTTGAGGGTAATCGAATCTAATATGCCCCAACTTCTTGCACTCATAACAAATAAGTTGGTCATTCTCCTCTTCTTTGTTCTTGTTCTTGAAGTCTTTTCTTCTTTGAAATTTTCTTCCTCGGTTGGACTTCATGAACTGAGAGAATCTCTTGGCTATCATAGCCAATTCTTCAAACTCATCCTTGCTAGAGTTGCTTTCCCCTTGAGAAGCCTTGAGAGCAATCCCTTGCTTCTTCTTCTCTACCTCTTGCTTCTCCACTCTTTTCTCTTCTCTCTTTTTTCTCTTCCTCGCTTTATGATCTCATGAGTAAAGAGAGATCCCACTAATTCATCGAGCTTCAACATTTTCAAATTCTTGGCCTCGATGATTATGGTTCACTTCCCATCCCATGATTCGGAAAGAGAATAGAGAAGCTTTCAGACTAGCTTGTCTTCGAAAATGATCTCACCGTAGCCCTTGAGACCATTTACTATGACAGAAAACCAATCGAACATTTTAGAGACGCTCTCATCGGGCTCCATCTTGAAGTTCTCATAGCTCAAATTACGGATTCCAATATTGGCCTCTTTTACATCGTTGGATCCTTCGTAGGTGATCTCTAGCTTGTCCCACACATCCTTCGCACTTGTGTAAAATGACATCCTCGAATACATATCAGGCCTAAGTACACAAAAGATGATATGTAGGGCCTTGTCATTCACTTGTAGTCTTCTTATATCTTCATCTGTCATCTCTACCTTTGTCTTTAGAATGAGTCTTCCTTCTTCATCTCTCTTTATATGAATGATTGGACCATCTTCTACTACATCCCAAAGGGTGTAGTCATTGGACTTGATAAAGAGCCGGATTCTATTTTTTCCAATAGGGGTAGTTATCCTCATTGAAGAATGGTGGTTTGGTAACAGATTGTGACTCATACAAGTTTGACCTAGAGATAGACGTCATGGCTTTGATTTGTAGTCGGTTGATATTCTTTTAGGATCTCCTTTTGTGGATGTAAGTCCCTCAAAGATTTTGGCATTGATACCAATTGTTGAGTGGATCAGTCGATGCGTAATTGGCCAAGAGAGGGTGAATTGGCTTTTTGAAATTGGAAGGAGCAAATTGAAAAGATAAAAATTGAAGACAATGTGATTTATAGTGGTTCAAGCTTCGAACAAGCTCTACATCCACTACCTTAGCTCCCACTAAGGATTTTGAACCATTATTCACTAAACATTCTCCCCCTTTTCTAGGCTTAGGAGGAATGCTTTACAAATCGGCTAATCTTTCTACCCAAAGATTAACCAAGACTTTCTCTTTACAAAGAAGAAATGGAAAACTTAAAAGTATCTCTCACAAGATTTATTTGTTGCCCAAATTATAAACAAACTCTCTCCAAACTTGAAAGAAATGTATACAATGAAAATTACAATAAGTGGGGTATAATAGTTTGACTCTTTAAGCTCAAGGGTTTGGATATATGCTTGGATGTTGCAAATAAGTTCAATTGGTGTTGCTGAGGATTTGGAGACTTGATTTTATTCATTCTCATTAATTTCTAGCCGTTTGGGTGGTTGAAGTCATCAATATAGCCGTTAGGCTGCATTTTTCCTACAATAAATTCTCAACTGCAACCAACCACATCGATACGCTGGAGGTCGTATCGGTACGAACATGAAAAATAGAAATAGTCGTTGTGCAGGTAAAACAAAAGGCATATTGATACACTAGAAAGCGTATCAGTACGATCTCAGTGTAAAATAAAGGGCGTATCAAAACGGGTAAGGCCGTATCAATATAATTTTGCTCACTTGGGCTATTGTCTGAACCTGTATCGGTACGCCTTGAAGGTATATTGATGGGTGTCGAATCCATCAAAAAATAATACCTACTTGTTCTTTTGATTTATAGTAGCGGCAGGTAGGGTCAATCCCACAAAGAATGGTTATGAGGTTAAATTCACAAGTAAAGCAATTAAAGTAAAAGGGGATTTTGTGTTTGATTTGAATAAGAGAAGTAATAAATCATGATTTGCAAATTAGCACAAGAAAATAATATCTCAATTAATTATCATGAAGTCAAGATGGAATAAAATCAAACACCCTCGCAAAGGATTCACTCAATATCTCTCAAAGTGTTTAAGCGACAACAACACTCAAGTCAAAGCATGAAAAGAGACTTATCATAAGCTTGCAAATATATCACACCTCCACCACTAGTTGGATCGAATTACAAGATCAAAAGGTCTTTGAATTGGTTGTAATGGGGCTTAGGACAAGGTATGATGAGAAAGACTTTTAGGTTTTTTGAATCGAAGAACTTCACACTCATTTTCTCTTTTGTATCAAGCTTTTGCACAAATTTAATTTCGGGAGAAACACGGATTCATACTTTTTTCACATTTTTTTGTTTTTTCTTTTCTTTGAATTTTCTTTTTGAACAAACAAGACAATTTTTTCTTTGATTTTTTTCTTTTCCTTGTTTTCAAGATTTTCTCCCTTTTCTTTTGCTTGATTTTTCTTTTTTTTAAGTAAGTATGCAATTCTTCAATTTCGGGTGCAAATTTGGAAAATCAACAAAAAGGAATTAGGCTTGTAATGTGGTTAATTTCCAAACAAAAAGGCTTAGGCTCAAAAGTGGTTCTCTAACGGTCATATTTAAAAAGGTAGGCTTTTGGCTCAAGGTTCATAACTAGGTGCCTTAATCATCTCAAGTAATTTGATCCTATGTAGTCTCAACATGTATAACATTGCAAGTTCTAGAAGAAACTAATCATGCTTGACAATCACTCAATGAAGAAAAATATAAAGCACAAGATATATGCTTGTTAAGGCTCAAGTCTCACAAAGTGGTTTGTTGTGTCTAATTTTTATCCATCCGACTATCGAATCAATTAATATGAGAAATTATTTGCAAGTCTAACAAGATCTAATCAATCATATTTTACTTCCCATATCAATCTCATCTTTACCTAGGGATCCAATTTTCTTAAAAATCTCAACATGTTAAGTTCAAGAAAAATTTTCATGTGAAAGTAATACTCAAAGTCATCAAGAAGCATGAAATTTCACACAACTATATCCCATGGTTTTAGCACAAATTACGCACATCAAAGTTACCCCCACACTTAAATCTAACATTGTCCTCAATGTTTCCTAACCTACATGCAGAAAATAAAAGAAATCAAATAAAAAGTTAAGGGAGAAGAGTGCTCTCTCATGCGGCATGAGGTGGTTTTAGGGGGTGTAGGGGTGCGGTGGGATGAAGTCTGCATGCTCGAAGAATGCCCTTTGATTTACCTCTACTCTTTGCATTTGACATTCCAAGCAAGCTAAGCGTTGCTCGGCGATGAATGTTTGTGAAGATGAGGCTTCTTCTGTTGTTTCATAAGGTGACTTCATGACATAATTCCCCCTTTGCATCCTTGTCTACCATCTTCATTGTTTTTAAGCAATTGATGTCGATTGGTTCCATTTGTCGTACTACTTGCAGGTTAGTATTTGCGAAAAGTAAGCCGTCTTTGAAAGCTAAATGACAATTATAAGAACCAAGGATCAAGGGTTTACTCTTTCGATTTTCTATGGCAACAAGTTATTGTGCAAACCAGTAGCTGAGGTTTACTTTTCTTCCTTTTACCATGCACCAAAGGAAGAAAAATTCGGCTTTATTCAATATGCTTGCCGAATTCACTCTACTGGAGAATGAATATGCTAGGAATCGATGGATGTATTTGAGTGTCAGGTCTTTGAGTTCGTGGTCTTTAGAATGGCTAGGGTTGTACCTTGAGGTTCTTATCGTCCAATCTCGAAAGAGGATTGCGGGTTCAAAATCTGCACTATAGTCACACAAGCTCGACATATATTCATTAGATTATGCATGCACGTCAGAAATAAATCTCATAGAAAGATTAAATTTCGTAATAGATAAAGAAAAATTGTTTGTTCAATAATCAAAATTTAGTGGCATTAGGAGCATTTAAATCAACATGCCCTTTATCCTTGAACTCAAAAGTAACAAAAAATTCCCGTAGCAATGCGGCATAAATTGGAAAGGTAATAGTCATATAGTTTGTCCAACCAATTGCATGAAAGTAATTCTTTACCTTCTCTAACAATCCAAGTCTAGAAGGAGTTTCAAAGTGGATGTACTTACAATCTTGGATGGTTCTTTGTTAAATGTCGGCTAACCTTTTTCGGTGTTTTGAAGAAGTGAAGACAATGTTGTTGACATGGGCGGCATTGGCTGGAGGAGGCTACGTCCGACGGCGGTTCTAAGTGCGAGAGGAGGAGGTACAAATCGGCAGCTGCTCCGATTGTTCTTCGACCAGCGACGGCAGCTGCTCGTAGATAATCCATCAATCTCTTCCTGCTTTCCTCTTCGTTCTTGGCATGGTTTCTTGGAGAGAAATTCTTTGTGTGTTTAAAGATTTTTAAAGAAAATATAGAGTGAAGTTGTGGATGAAGGTGGTGGATGGAAATTGAAATAAGTTTATCTCTTTATGAAGAATCTTAAGTTCTTGGGAAACAAGAAAGGTTAAAGATAGAAAGTTTTTATTTGATCGAAAGACTTAAGAGATTAAGTCAATTAAAGTTAATCATTCCCCCTTTCTTTCCAAATTTTTGACACTTATTTTGGTAGGAAAGAGTGTCAAAAATTTTCACCCAATATTTGCTTTCCCTCCGGCGGGAAAATTTTCCCTCCAAAAAAATTAGTGGAATTTTCGCAGCATGGGCACACCTTATTTCCAAAGTGCTTCTGTCCCCTGTACTTAAAAATAAAAATTACAGAAATTAATAAAATGAAAATATATAAAACTTAAACTAAAAACATGATAAAAATCATGGGTTACCTCCCAAGAAGCGTCTTTGTTTAACGTCTTTGGCTAGACGTAACTCCCTCTAATCCTCATATTACGATTCTTTCAACTTTGTTGTCTCCTCCTTTTAAATGAATCTTTCATAAAAGGGTTTCAATTGATACATGTTTACCTTGAAGACCTTGTTGGTGTATATGTCTTGTATCTCAACCACACCATTAGCAAATATGTTTGTGACAACAAAAGGCCATTCCCGCCTAGATTTTAACTTTCTTGGAAATAATTTCGATTGAGATTTGTAAAGTAAAACTCTTTCCCCAATTGTGAATTTTTTTCTAGAACTCGTTTGATCGTAGAAGGCCTTTGTTTTCTCCTTGTAGATAGTTGCATTGATGTAGGCATTATTGCGAATCTCTTCAAGTTCTTGTAATTGCAACTACCTTTGTTCATTGGCTTCATCTATCTTCGTATTGAATTGCTTGATCGCCCAATAAGCTTTATTTTCTAATTCAACGGGTAGTTGACATGCTTTTCCGTAGATAATCCGGTAAGAGGACATTCCTATGGGACTTTTATAGGCTGTCAGGTATGCCTGCAAAGCATCATTGAGACGTAGACTCCAATCTCGATGCGTAGGGTTGACAGTCTTTTCTAATATGGACTTGATTTTTCGATTAGAGACTTCGGCTTGACTGTTGGTTTGAGGATGGTATGTGGTCGAGACTCGGTGTACTACATTGTACTTTTCATCAAGTTTTTCATAACTTTGTTGCAAAAGTGTATCCCTTGATCGCTCATGATGGCCTTGGGTGTCCCAAACATGGAAAAGATATTAGTCCTCACAAAATTGACAACAACTTTTAAGTCGCCAGTGTGGTAGCTCTAGCTTCTACCCACTTCGATAAATAATCAATGACCAAAAGTATATAGGAATTATTGAATAAGGGAGGGAAAGGACCCATAAAATCTATACCCAAACATCGAAGATTTCACAAAATAAAATTGGTGTTTGCTGAATTTGATTTTGGTGTCCTATATTACCTGTCCTTTGGCATCTCTCACAAGATTTGCAGAACATGTATGAATCGCAGAATAAAGTGGGCCAATAAATCCACTATCTAGTACCTTGTGAGCCATTCTCTTTAGAGCGAAATGTCCTCCAGAATTGTCGATGTGGCAAAATTTGAGGATTGAATGAGCCTCGTGTTGATGCACGCATCAGCAGATTATTTGATCGGCCCCTATCTTCTATAGGTATAGATCATCCACATGTAATGTTTGGCATCGCTTTTTATTTTGTCTCTTTCTGCCCTAGGCAAGTGATATGGTAGTGTCCTTGTCACAATGTAATTTGTGATGTCGTCATACCATGGTATGATGTCCCAGAATGCTTAGAGGTGTTCTTGGATCGATTCACAATTTAGTTCTTCTATGGTTTCCTGTATTAGAGAGTTAGTAACATCTATAGCAAATAATGAACATGCATTCTCATTGTGTTTCATGGCATCATAGATGTTGAATTTTATGTCTTTGCCATCAAATTCCATGGTAAGTAATCCATCATGCACATTAATATTTGTTCTAGATATTTTTAAGAATGGTCTTCCTAAGAAAATTAGATTGGGTTTAGATGAATCGTTTTCCTCTATATCTAGAACACAAAAATCATCGGGAAATACAAGTCCATTGGCTTGCACCACAACATTCTCCAAAACTCCTTTCAGACAAATATTTGACCTATCGGCAAGCTGTATAATCACACATGTATCTTTCAGAGAACCCATATTGTTAGCACAATATATAGAATATGGCATAACATTAATGGATGCTCCTAAATCTAGCATGGCTTTTTCAATCTTAATGATTCCAATTTGACAAGGGATAGTGAACATACCCGGATCCTTGCACTTTTCAGGGAGTTTTTGTTTAAGTACGGCAAACACATTCTCACCCATTCTTACCTTTTCGTTACCATTCAATCTCCTCTTGTTCGTGCATAATTCTTTGAGAAATTTTGCATAACGAGGGATTTGTTTTATCGCATCAATTAATGGAATATTTACCTCGACCTTGCAGAATATCTCAAGAATTTCTTTTCTTACTCTTCTTTCTTGGTCTTTGAGAACCTTTGAGGAAAATGTGGTTGAACAACGATGGGCTGAGTTATATTTCTTTTATTGACATCTCCCTTCTCTGGTTCAGAGTTGTGCGATTTTCCATCCTTGTTGGGAAAATGGATTTGCCAAAATTTTGTCAGTTTGCTAGCCTTTCCTTCTTTCTTTTCAGCGTCTTCCTTGGGTAAAGAATTGTGCAAGTTCTTGCAACTTCTCAAAGTAATTGCATTCACGTTTTGTTTTGCATTTACAATAGTTTGAGAAGGTAACTTACCTCAAGTTTTGGATTGACTAAGAAATGAGGCAATTTGACTTACTTATGTTTCAAGGTTTTTTATACTTGACCTCGTCTCTTGCTTGAATTGGTCGAGGCTATGAACAAGTTTGTATACGAAATCTTCCAATAGTGGTTTTGTTGATGAAAATGGTTGTGTGTAAACTCCTTGTTGATTGCTCTTTTGCCCATAGCTCATATTTGGATGGTCTTTCCAGCCCAAATTATATGAATTTGAGTACGGATTGTACTTCTTTTGGCCGTAAAATCCTCCTATGGTGTTGGCTTCTTCGATACATTTTTCTTGGAGTGTGGGGTACATACGGTTGCATGATCTTGCCTTGTGCAAATCCCACATGCCTTGACTTGTTGTGCATTACCTAATGCCAATTTTTGAACAAGAGAGATTAGATTCGAAATCTTATTTTCAAGGTAAGAGATATTTACCTCATTTACACGTCGGGAGACGATGTCATATGTTGATCCAAATTGTTGAGAGTTTGCGGCCATAATGTTGATGAGGCCTTTGGCTTGGGTAGGAGTCTTGTTTACGATTGCTCCTCCACTTGTGGCATCCATCATCTTTCTTTCCATGGGTAATAAACCCTTACAGAAATATTGGATGAGAAGTTGGTCGAACACTCTATGTTGCAGACAGCTTGCACAAAGTTGTTTGAATCGTTCCCAATAGTCATGAAGTGTCTCGGAATCTTTTTGCCGAATTCCACAAAATTATTTTCTAATGTTGGTGGCTCTCGAGGCTAGAAAATATTTTTCGAGGAAAAGCCTCCCATGTCTGTCCATGTTTCAATCGATCCGAATGGTATGTAATATAACCAATCTTTGGCATGATCGGCTAGAGAGAATGAAAACGCTCGTAGCTTAACTTGATCCACGGTGACATTGTGGGGTTTCATGCTTGAGTACACCACATGGAATTCCTTCAAGTGTTTGTAAGGATTCTTATTCTCGCATTCCCCTGAAAGTAGGAATAAGATGTATTAGTCCAGATTTTAATTCGAATGGTACCTCAGGATCTTGGTAACCAATGCAAAGAGGTTGTGTAGTGATTTCAGGTGCTGCAAGTTCTCGAAGAGTTTGTTCAGCCATGTTATCGGTCTCAAGGGGTATTTCAGTTTGAGTGTTCTCCAAGTCAGCTTCCAAGTTTCCTTGTGTGGTCGCTTGTTTGCTTTGCTTCGATTTCTTCCTTAGTCTTCTTTTGGTTTTGTCGATATCAAGATCGAACAAAAGATTCTCGTCTACAAGAGAAGAATGAAGCATAAAAGTAGAAAAATAAAATAAAATAAACTAAAACAAAAGTGAATTTAGCTTCTTGACACCACTCCCCTGCAACGGCGCCAATTTTTGATGGTGTTGAATTTGTCAAAAAATATTACCTACTTGTTATTTGGATTTGTAGTAGCGTCAAGTAGGGCCGATCCCACAGAGAGTGGTTAAGAGGTTAAATTCACAATTAAAGCAATTAAATTAAAAGGGGTTTTGTGTTTGATTTAAAGAAAGAAATTGAAGTAAGGAAGAAATCAATATAGTTTGGAACTCTAATCAAGGTAGAACTTGGAATATTAAATCAAGGATTTAGATCATTAACCCGCAATCAACATCAATCTCAAATAGCTTGGTTTTAGATTAGATGAATACCACCAAATAACCCAATCTCTTTTAAGTTAGATAATCAATTAAATATCATTAAAAGATTAACTCTTATTATCGAGATTAAATCCCTATATACCACTAAAGAATTATAATCTATCAAATAGAATTAATGATCTTTAAGAGACCTAAAGCGCATATTCTTCCAAGCACGAACCCGTTAACTTACTAAGAACATGAATTCATACCTTTAGAAATCGAACCCAAATTTCTTTACCACTTGTATCAAATACCCTTGAACTGGTTGTAGCATATATTTAACCAAACATACACATGAAGATGAAGCACAAAAGATATGAAAATACTTGAATGAAGATGAAGATAGTTTGGGAACAAGAAATCTCACTAAAAGCTTGAAATAATATCCTTGTAACTACACTTGACTAGAAAGACGGGTTTAACCACTCATGGTGGTCGGCGGCAACAAGAAGAGGGAGAGGGTTTTGGCTAACTTAGGGTTTGGCTACTTGGTGATGTTTTCTCTTCACCCTTTGATCTCTATTTATAAGGATAATAAAGGGGAAGACTTTACATTAAATTCAACAACCCTAAACTACTCTAATTATGGTAAAAGTAGAAGTCCACTTGTAGTAGGATTGATTGTCTTCCAAGTTAAAAAGACTATGACGCGTTGTGCCCACGTCTTATTTCGCGAGTGCTACTGGTTTTGCGTGATGAATTCCCCAATGACGCCAAAATGGTGCTAAAATTGGGCTTTTACATATGAAATGTCGTTAAGGCTCAAAAACACCTACAAAACCAAATAGGAACGGAATCAAGGACTTTAAGATAGATTAATGTGCTAAAACATAGGATTTAATATATGAAAAACATGCAAATTAATGTCTTATCATGTATCGATATGAGTTAACTAATTTTTAAAATCGCATGTTCCCAATAACTGACAAGGCAACGTTCGAATCATAAATGAAAAATCTTAACCACCGTACGATACGCTAGTATCCGTATCGGTACGATGTTCTTAAATCTTAAATCCAGTATGAAGGCTATATCGAAACTTATGGCACCATATCGAAACACCTGATTAAAAACCTTAGCCCATATGAAGGCCATATCGATACGGATGGAAACATATCGAAACAGATTCTTACAGTGACCTTTTACTTGAAGCCTGTAGCGAAACGCTCGAGGGCATATCGATATGCCTAAGCGTAAAAGTTGAATTTAGCTTTAAAAATACTTAGAAAATTTATAGGGTTTAAGTTTTTGACTTTGAATAATTTTGTACTTGAAAAATCCTTGTCAATTGTGAGTCTTTAAGATACTTAAAAATTTATTTTCTTTTACAAATAGGTCCTTAAACAATTTGTTATATCAAAATCAAACTTTGGTTTTACAAAGTTAATCTGGCTGTAGTTGATGGTGAACCTATAATATGGCCAGATTTTGGACTACGACGCAAAAAAGAGGGTCGTCCACGATCAACACGGATTTATTGTGCTAAGGATTTGGTTGAACATCGAGAAAAAATCAAACATCCGAAACTATGCAGTAGATGTGGGAATTTCGTACACTAGAAGAACAAATGACTTAATCGCTCAGGGCCCGTATTAATTAATTATACTTTCTTATTGTACCAATGTTATCTTAAGTAATAAGATCTCTTCGTTAAGGTTTCCAGTGTTTTGAAACCATTTTAAACGTGATTATTTACACGGAGGTTAAGGTTTCTAGTGTTTTGAAACCATTTTAAACTTCGCTAACCTCGCCCCGATTGTGTACAAGATACCATATTTGACCGGGATTAGTGGTCTAACTACCATAATCTATTTTCTTCATTTTATGTGGACTAACTACCATAATCTATTTTCTTCATTTCATGTATTTGTTTGAAAAGTAATAAACTTACATTGTTATTATTACCCTAAAAAAGCTTCGAAACCATTTTTCACACGCTTGTTACACCTGCTAATTAGAATTACAGATCAGTTATAATTGTAATTGCTTAACATCTAAAGATTACATCTACAATTACAATTCTCATTTTTAAATAACAATTACAATTACAAGTGTAAAAAATATTACACCAATCAATACAAATTCACTCAAACCATTTGCTACTCCTCTCATAGAATTTATTTATAGACGGTGGAATTTAAGATTTCAATCATAATTAAAAAAATTAGACCCCGCGCTCTGTATATAACAAGGTCTAGTGACATGTCAATATGTACTTCTCCTACCACGTTAAGAATCTCTACAGACCTCGTGTTATGCAGAATATACAACTGTTGCTACTAATGGCAACAAATCACGTATCAGGAAAATTATTTTACAAATTTATTTTCCTGATATTGCGATCTATTGGTATAAGTAGTTGCATTTATACAGTGACTACATTATTTTGGTTAGTTAATAATATTGGCGATATGTGTCTTCCGTGTTTTGGTTCAAGATCTACGACAAATCGCAATATCAAGGAATGAGTGATCCTTTTTAAGCGCCAGGATCAGTCTTGAGCTTTTGTTCGAGGCTGCAGGTAACTTCTTCGTACGCCTTCATCTTGAAGGCTACAGGAAGACCATCGCATGTAACGTAGTTGGAGCCTCTAACATCATGGATGATGATGATTATCAGGTACTCACAAAATCCATAAAGCTAGTCTTCGATTGCCTATATCGCAGAAGAAGGTTTAGGGCTCCAACAACTAGGACGATCTATGGTGCCATTTGTCTACATCAACGACACATCTCTCGGCGGCCATACAACCCAGACAAACTATCGCACCTCTCGTCTAAATCAATTCCTATGTAATTTATTTTGTTTGCATGTTTAGGGGTACAATTGACTGCGTGTTTAGGGTAGATTTTGGCCGTCTACGTAGCCTAACCCAATAATTTATTTTCTTCATTTTATGTATTTGTTTTAAGTTAATAATTTCACCGTGTAATTCATCAATAAAAATAAGCTTTGGAACCATTTCGACGCCAAAAATAGCTTTGGCACCATGATTATAATTACAATTACTGAACGACTAAAATTTTTAGCTTCTTATTTTTTAATTGCAATTTTTTAATTACAATTATACACCTACGATACTACGCCTTCAAGCTTAAGGATTACACGAATACGACGATTAACTTCCCGGATAAACCCATCAAACATGATCCTCAAGGCATTTTACCTTTTTATTCATGCCCAAAAATAAGCTTTGGAACCATTTTTCAGGGCCATTTTATACCGTTTACAATGTCTGTGCTGTGCCAATATCAGTCTCAAGTGAAAGATAAGTTCCAATACTATGCCTCTAACCTAAAATATTATGAAGATTATTATAATAATAACCCGGGAAAACACCTCCAACATGGCTACCAAGCCATTTCAACTTCTTATTCTTGGACAAAATCTAGCGTCCGAACCATTTTCAACGCGCTTTTTAAACAGTGTGCAATGTCTCGTACGTGCCAATATCAGTCTCAAATGGAAGATAAGTTCTGATACTACATCTCTAAGCTTAAAAATTACCAAAATTATCAGGCTAATGGTACGATAAAATACCTCAAACATGCATATACACCCTTGTATTTCAGCATGGATTAGGAAGACCTCGCTTTTTGCAGAACGCGATACTTTCTGTCACGATATATTCAATATCTCGAGGAACTCACGTTTTGGAAAACGTGAGATCTTATCCAGTAATTTTAAATTACGCAATATGAAAAGTCAGCCCACGTTAGACGGACCTTGCTATATGTAGAACGCGAGGTCATAGATCGCGTTTTCCAGAATGCGAGGTTGCCTTACGGGATGATTTGAGGGTCATTCTTCTAAATAATATTGGCTATAAGTCATTTATGTAAATAACTATTTAAAAGGGGGTTTTTTATATAATAATGTCATGGACTCGACTTCATTTATTATTTTATAATATATTATCCGAGTATTCTAATTTTATTCATGTGTGATACCAAAATGTTATATTTTTTTAACAATTTCTACCTAGGGGAGGAAATGGTGAATTGCTCCCACTAGGACTAGAACCCAAAACTTAAGGGAATGGATTGGATGTCAACATGGGTCTTTAACCATTTGCTCCAAGTTGTGTTGACAAAGTGTTACATTCTTAAATTACTCCAAAATTCTTCAAATACTTCATTAGTTAGTTTGAATTATAATATCAGCTTAAATATATTTAAACATGGGGATTGTCTAATCTATACCACGAAGCATAGGATAAGGTTATTATATTAGGTAATCAATTGATTTTTTTCAAGTAAATTCTCTTAAATAAAACTACTCACTCTGTCCCACGAATTTTGTCCAGTATTGACTTTTAAAAAGTCAAAAAATTTGAACTTTGACCGCAATTGTTTTAAATATTTAAATTAATTAAATTTTATAAAATATATATTTTTAAACTACTTGATATAAGGTTTTTAAAACATATTTTTCATATTTTTACCAATAATACATTTAAAGTAATAAATAGTCAAAATTTTAAAATTTTGATTTAAAAAAACAAGTTAATTATAAACATTTTTAGTGGAGCTGATGTAGTGTGTAATAAAGTAAAATTCAAATAATTACTCCTTATAACAACTGCATCATATGACTTGTGACATAAATTAAACAAACCCTTAAATAATAAATCTCTCCATTATTACAGTAGTTTTAAAATTAATTAAACTAAAATTCAAACCACTCTTACTTAAAATTGTATTTCATTATGCGACCTTATGATTAAAAAACAAGCCAACAATAATTTTAAAACTATTAATAAAAGAAAAAGGGAAAACCTGAGTCAGCTGGTGGGCGTGTATCAAAAGCAATCAGATTGATAGCCATTAATTTTGGACCTAATTAGATAGACATTAACTTTGAGTGGTTGAGGGAAATTTTTTTAAAAAAAAAAAAAGCATATAACTTTTTTCAAAAAAAATATTTTGAATAGCTACAAATAATTACGTGAAAACCTTGACGTGTTGTATAGGTAGTTAATAATTGTGGGTCTTGAGTTTGCTTAATAGAATATTGTTTTGATTAAAAATTAATATAATAAATATTAAAATAGAGAACGATAGATTTTAAGAGACAGGTAGGGGCCACCAATGATTTGGTATGATGCACATTTGACTCCGTGCTGGGTTTCTGACATGATAATACTAAATATTCCATTAATACAAAACACATACGAACACATGCAAAATTTATATAATATAAATTATTAATGCATCTAAAATTATATAAATATAAAGGATGAGTCTATCTAGTAGCGGATTCACAAATATATTTGAGGGTGAGTATAGATAAAATCTCGAATTTTAAAGGAACAAGCCTTAAATATTATAAAATTTTAAGGACTAGTTCATAAAAATTAAAAAAATAGGATAAATGTGTGAATTTTGAAAAGTCTAGGGTGGGCACGGACTCACCCTACATTATACGTGGATCCGCCATTGAGTCTAGAATGGGCGATCCACATTGTTGAATACCACTAACGCATACATTGTTGAACACCATTAATTTTTAATGACTTTTAAATAATTAATATCAAAGATTTTTAAATGATCGACATGCAATTAATCATATTTAAAAAAATTAGAAGAAATTATTTCATTAATCATTATCACCAACTCATCCATGATCCTACCCAATTAAATAAAACCACATCATCTTTATTTTTAACATAATATTTTCTTATAAATTAAAATTACACATCATTATTTTCTTCCTCACATCTCATATATTAATTCTAATATGTTAATAAATAAAATCTTTAACACAATAAAAACACTCCAAAAATTTAATTGCGAATAAAAACAAAAAAAAAATACAATTTACGATAATATATTTGACTTTTCGAAACTTAGGGCTAATCGGGGTGTAGCAATGGCCGTTTCGCTAAAAAGTGGTGTCTTTTTTATTTGTTTGGAAAATATTTTCTTCCGCGTGTGATTTTAGAAGAAACTCGTGTTTTATTAAAAAAGGGAGTCGCCACCGGACACCGTAAAAAACCAAAGATTTAAAATTGATGGGTTCAGGAGTCGGTTACGGATGGGGAAGGATTAGCACCCCCACACCGCCCAAAATTGGTACTTTAATAATTACCGCTTTATTAATATTAAACTTTTCGGATTAAAGTGACGAATAATTTAAAATTCGGTTATATGTGCGAGTAAATTTTAAAGGCCCCTTTATCCGAGAGTAAACGCCCAACCACTATCACTACGCCTGATACTGGCCCCGTTTACGCTCGAATAAAAGGGCACTGCATTGACAAAATATATGTCCGTTATGCAAACTTAAAAAATGCAAACATAAATAAATACAAGGATAAAAATATAAATAAATACTAACATAATAAAATACTAATATAACATAAATAAAATACTAATCTAAAACATACATACGTAACTATTAATTTAACACATAAATAAAAACAAATATAACATAAATAAAATACTAATCTAAAACATACATATATAAATATTAATCTAACTCATAAATAAAAACAAATCTAACATAAATAAAATATTAATATAAAACATAAATTTAAAACATAATAAATACTAATCTAAAACATAAATAAACATACAAACTAAAAACACAATTAACTACTACTTCATTAAATCATAAAAATTACAACATAAATAAAAAAAGAAAGAAAACATACCTAACTAGGAGTTCGAATGATGAACCCCGACTGAACCCCACCGAGATCTACCACGACCTCTCCAAAAAATTAACTAGATCGGATCCAAAATAGGACCCCGATCGAACCGGTTAAGACCGAGGACACTGTTCCGGTCCTGGGCTAGCCGGGAACCTAAGCTCCCTTATTTGGCCAGCCCCCTGCCGATCCATTATTGCTTTTGCTCCCTTTGAATGCCTATTTATAGGCAATGTAAAGGGGGTGAGGTGGGTGACGTGGAGCCTTGTGCTCCACTCTCCTCCCCCTTTATTTATTATTATATTTTTTTAAGATTAATAATATCATTACAACAATACTAAAAATACTAAAAACCCGGACAAAAATGAGTGATTACAGTTGCCCCTCTTTGCTTGTTCTTGTGAAACGAGAACAAAGCAAAGATCAAAAGCACTCATTTTTGTCTTATCTGGCTGAACTTCTCTCCTTTTGAAACGTGTCTTCTTTCTTTGGTAGATCTTCTTTCTCTTCGGCGCATGTCTTCTTTCTTGTCTTGATTGATCTACCTTGTCACTCTAGGGAAGCAAAACCTTCAAAATGGGGGTTGTTTGTTGGGGAAGCCAAACTGAGTCCCACTTGCTACATTATTGATAATAAGCTAATACCTAAAGAGAATTTGACCCAGCTGCAACACCGACGAAGAGACAGGGTCTACAAAATTCGATCCAGCTGCAACACAGACGATGAGGCAAGACCGATAGGTGAAAGTTCTGATGCCTGATCCGGCTACAACTCTGACGAAGAGGCAAGATCAGAAAACTGACAACTTTTTCCCTTTTTCTTTTTTTTTTTGTTTGTGTGTTTTTTATCATGGTAATACGAGAGTAAAAATGAACTGGTTACAACACTGACGAGGAGACCGGGTCGAAAGATAGATGTTGGACCCCACTACTCCATCAGCACAGATGTAAGATCGGAGAATGTTGGTAACATGGATTCAACCACCCCATCAGTGGAGGGGCTGAATTGGATAATGGCAACCTGAGACCGGCTACACCATCAGCGGAGAGCAGGATCAGAGGACGACTGCAACTTGGACCTAGCCACTCCATCAGCAGAGGACTAGATCGGGCGATGAAAGTTAATTTTTTTTTTGAATTTTTCATTTTTTTCATTTTTTTCATTTTTTTCATTTTTTATTTTTCTTTTTCTTTCTCTTTTTCTTTTTCTCTAATTTTTTCTTCTTTTTTCTCTTTTCTCTTTTTTCTCTTCTTTTTTTCCTCTTTTTTCTTTTTTTTCTTCTTTTTTTTTACTTTTACTTTTTTGATTTTTTCTTCTTTTCTTCTTTTTTCTTTTCCATTAATAAAAAGGACTTGAAAATCAGTAGAGTTGGATCAATCAACGGAGAAGCAGAACATTAACTGGAACCCTACTACACCATCAGCAGATAAGTAGGACAACAGCAACTGAGACCTAGCCACTCCATCAGCGGAGGACTGGATCGGATAATGACGACCAATAATCGGCTACACCATTAGCGGAGAGCAAGATTAGAGGGCGACGGGAGCTTGGACCTAGCCACTCCATCAGCGGAGGACTGGTTTGGATAACGACAACCTGGAACCGGCTACACCAAAAGCGAGAGCAGGATCTGAAGGCGACGGGAGCTTAGACACGGCCACTGCATCAGCGGAGGACCGGATTGGACAATGACGACCTGGAACCGGCTACACCATCAGCGGAGAGCAAAATTTGAGGATGATAGGAACTTGGACTCGGCCACTCCATCAGCGGAGGATCGGATTGGACAATGACAACCTGGAACCGGCTACACCATCAGCGAAGAGTAAGATTTGAGGACGACGGGAGCTTGGACCTAGCAACTCCATCAGCGGAGAGCAAGATTTGATAATGACGACCTGGAACCGGTTACACCATCAGTGGAGAGCAGGATCTGAGGGCGATGGGAGCTTAGACCCGGCCACTCCATCAGCGGAGAGACTAGATCGGGCGATGAAAGTTGATAAATTCATTTTTTGAATTTTCATTCATTTTTCGATTTTTGATTTTTTTCGACTTTTGATTTTTCTGATTTTTTTCTATTTTTTTGATAAATTTTCTTTTTTCTTGAACTATACAAAGAAGTAAGACTCGAGAAAAAAATAGGTCTAGTTGCACCGCCCACAGAGAAACAAGACCTAAATAAAAATTTGATCTGCTTGGGGAAAGGTTTAGATCTGTTGCACCATCAACGGAGAAACGAGATTTTCAGGATGTCTGTACTGTTGCACCATCAGCGGTAAAGCAGAATCTGGAAATTGTTGGCCTATCAACAATGACGAAGGCAAGATATGGAAAATGCTACTTCTACTGCTCTACTGGCGGAGAGGTATGACCTAAAAATGAAAAAAAACATTAATCAGTAAATATTCACAAAATTTGTTACTGTTACCTTTTATTGATGTTTCAGCATCCTCTTTGTGTTTGGCCTCCTCTAAGACTAAGGTTGGCTGTCGTGTTGTTGCCCCCACGGCTGAGGATGTTCGGTCTCTTTTTGAACCTTTTTGTAAGAAAAAATGCATGAATTTTATGCCTAAATGCATGGTGACTTTGGTGTATGCACTAAACATAGATGTACGCAAAAATGATGAATGCAACTAAATGCATGAATGTGATATGATTTTTCTGGCCCTCAATGGGATGCCCCTGACTCCTCACTGGTCCTGTCAAGATCTTGGTCTTTTGCATATGACGGTGCCCTAACCTCTTCTTGGGTTTGATCATCCATCTGGGTGCATGCCCTAACATTTTGTTCGTTCTTATGCCATCGTCTGAAATTGCTCTTGAAGTTGACACTTTGAGTGCTGATTCTGTTGCCCCCTAAGTTGGGTTTATAAATTGTGTGTTAGTTCATGGCAGCTCATTATTATTATTATTTTGGATTAGGCGCAGTTTTGCAAACTGTGGTCAAGGATGTAAGAGTTTGACTCGGCAAGGAAGGTTGGACCTTGGCAAAGAATGCCCCTAGACTGAGGTCTTATTAGAGGCACAATATTTGTAAAAGATGTGGAGGATGCTTTTGGACATGCCCCAATATCAGGCTCTTGTAGAGGTTCTGCAAAGTGCTAGGTTGACCAACTTTGTTGTATCTAATGGGTAACTCGGGGACCAACTTTAAAATTTTCAAAATATATACGTAAATGCAAAATGCATGTCTTAGATGCGAAAGTACTGATTCAAAAATGGTTCTCGTGGCTCAACTTCCGAACTCACGGGATTTATTTGCAGCTTTAAGTATTGTCTTGATATCTAGAGTGCTAGATTTTCTCCCGATGATAATTTTTCAAATTGAGAGTCATTCGTGAATCAGCATTTCATGCTGGTAAAAGTGCAAAAATTAAAGTGTTATGATATGCCATGCAGTGAATGCCAAAATGAACCGATATGATGTGATCACAAAAATGGGTCAATTTAAAATTAGGGTAAAAATGAAAATTTTTTGATCGGGTAAACCACTTGAACCAATACCCCAATGTAATGCAAATGCAATGATGTATGCAAAAAAAGGTAAAACAAAAAAGAAAACGAGTCAGTACCGAATAAGATCAACAACATATAAATAGAAGAATAATTTAGATAAGGTAAACAAACAAAACAACCCTATTTACATCCCATCTAAAACACCTAGGTTATCCGCATAGCTCTAAAAGGGTGGGTTTCTATATGTTCTCTACATGCAGTTTTGGTGCTAAGAGGTACCCAAATTGTCCTTGATGTCCCCTACTAAGAGTAGCAAAGCCCCCGGCCATCACCCATTATAGGCTCCTTTCAACCAGGTTCAATTCAGGGGGACCCATTCGCTTATATCCATACGAATGAACGATATCCTCACGAAAGTATAAGGTACTCGAGCCCCGAAGGTACTTGCTAGGCCCATACGGGAGAACGATATCTTTACGAAAGCATTAGCGTTTTCCCCCACTTAAAAAACAGGTTTATATACCATATTTTAAATGCGTTAAAACAAACGCGCAATTATAACCGAATGTTAGTTTAATAGTCACCTTAATCCGGAATTTCCGATATTAATAAAGTGGTAATTATTTGAAAAAAGCTCGACTCTCATTTGATTTTGAAAAACAAAAAATTTCCCCAGCGGAGTCGCCATCTGTAGCGATGGCCGTTTCGCTAAAAAGTGGGTGTTTTTTTTATTTGTTTGGAAAATATTTTCTTCCGCGTGGGATTTTAGAAGAAACCCGTGTTTTATTAAAAAAAAAAGGGAGTCGCCACCGGCCACTTTGGTAGGCCGGACACCGTAAAAAACCAGATATTTAAAATTGATGGGTTCGGGAGTCAGTTACGGATGGGGAAGGATTAGCACCCCCACACCGCCCAAAATTGGTACTTTAATAATTATTGCTTTATTAATATTAAACTTTTCGGATTAAAGTGACGATTAATTTAAAATTCGGTTATATGTGCGAGTAAATTTTAAAGGCCCATTTATCCAAGAGTAAACGCCCAACCACTATCACTACGCCTGATACTGACTCCGTTTACGCTCGAATAAAAGGGCACCGCATTAACAAAATATATGTTCGTTATGCAAACTTAAAAAAGGAAAACATAAATAAATACAAGGATAAAAATATAAATAAATACTAACATAATAAAATACTAATATAACATAAATAAAATACTAATCTAAAACATACATACATAACTATTAATTTAACACATAAATAAAAATAAATCTAACATAAATAAAATACTAATATAAAACATACATACATAAATATTAATCTAACTCATAAATAAAAACAAATCTAAAATAAATAAAATATTAATATAAAACATAATTTTAAAACATAATAAATACTAATCTAAAACATAAATAAACATACAAACTAAAAACACAATTAACTACTAATTAAATCATAAAAATTACAACATAAAACTAAAAACTAACAGGAGTTAACTATTGAACCCCACCGAGATCTACCACGACCTCTCCAAAAAATTAACTAGATCGGATCTAAAATAGGACAACATAAATAAAAAGGAAAGAAAATATACATAACTCCATTCTTGCTTTTGCTCCCTTTGAATGCCTATTTATAGGCAAAAGTAGGTGACTGAGAGCCTTTTGCTTCACCCCCCGATCCATTCTTGCTTTTGCCCTTTATGCCTATTTATAGGCAATTATTTTTTACTCCCTCCCCTTTTTTTTATTATTTTTTATTCTTTTTTATTTTTTAGTTTTTTTTAGATTAATAATATTTTTATCCTTTTCAATTTTTTAAATCAATTACTTAATAAGTTCCTAATATTCGAAACTTACGTAACTCATAACTCTCAATATTTGATGTAGTTTTACCCGTAATCCTTTTTATTACTATTTTTATTTTAATATTATCTATATTTATTTCTATTTTTATTAACGTATTTGATATTGATTTTGCAACAAATGATAAAAGGCAACAGACGTAGTTTTGACAACGTCTATAATCTTTGTTTATGTCATTACGTCATTAATTGAGTTAATAATTCAGTAGTATACTTGAAATTAAAACTAAAATTTAGTGTTATAATTGAACAAATTAAAATTTTAATGGCATAAATATACAATGCCAAAAACTTAATGGTATTTGGTGTAATTTACCTTTAATTTTTTATTACAAGTCCGGATGCCCGGATCCATCTTGATTTCAAGTTACTCTTAAAGTTCGACCCGGATTCGATCAGATTCACCGTGCTGCACGTGTAGCCGGACCTTTGTACCGGTTTTTTACCTCCCAACGACCACACTGAACAGTTGACTTGCTGAGCCGCCAAACATGGCAAGTCCCACGGTTCCTTTCCTCCTCATCTTCATCACGAACGTTCTTTTACTAACCCCTTCATCATCCCTCACTTCACAGACGTCCAACGTCTTCTCGTCCAACAAACCCCCGCGCTTTCTCGGCAAACATTCACACGGAATCAAACCCAACCACCAACAATACCGTTACGAAACCCGGTTTTTCTCCCAACCACTGGACCACTTCAGCTTCTTGGATCTCCCCAGGTTCCGACAGCGTTACCTTATCAACACCGACCACTGGGTTGGTCCTTCTCGTTTCGGCCCAATCTTCCTCTACTGCGGCAACGAAGATGACATCGAATTGTTCGCCGCCAACACCGGTTTTGTCTGGGACATTTTTGCCATGATTCTATTTCCAGAGTACATTAGTAACTCAATTTTTAGTCACTTTCTTGTTTTGAAGGCCGTTTTTGGCTTTTTAATTAAATGGTATTGATGGAATGAACAGCATCGGTATTATGGGGAGTCAATGCCGTTTGGAAGTAGAGAAGAGGCTTATAGAAATGCCACTACTCTTTCTTATCTCACAGCAGAGCAAGCTCTTGCTGATTTAACTTTTCTCATTACTGATTTGAAGAAGAATTTTGAGGCTGTCCGGTAGTTTTATTTGGCGGCTCCTATGGAGGAAGTAAGTAAGCCCGTTTTTATTACTATTCTTTTTTGTTTTCCAAATGAAGCAATTAATATGTTCCCGGTTGTTTATGAAAAAGGTAGAATTTGATTTGGAATGTGTTTCGTTATGTATTTGTTTTTGATTCATGTCATTATCGAAACAGTGTTGCATGGATTGATTTTTGCAACAAATCAGTTTGAAATATTGTGTCACCAGAAACATTTTATAACATTGTCTCCAATTCTTTCAGTGGCATAGATGTTCTAAGTTAGTTTGTCTTTATTACATTTTGTTGTTTATTAATATTTTTTTATGTAACATTTTTCTAATTTTGTTTCTTGTTTCAATATGTCGGGAAATTAGTAGCTGTTTTGACACTATTAAAAAGTCATGGAATGCACTTACATCTGAGGTTCAGAAGGTATACTTGCAAAATTAAAAAGGACAATGGAAGAAATTTATGTGCATGTCTCTATAATAGATTATACATGATTCTACGGGGTGAAAATTTGGCAGGGAATAAAGAGTGTCCAAGACCTAACAGAATTCTGCTTATAGTTATTTGGCGATGGTCAATTATCCATATCCTGCAAATTTTATAAATTAAAGAGGTTAGTGGGGATGTATATGACTCGGAACTTATATCATGGATTGCTCAAACCATTTGTAGACAACTATGTGCAAGATGGAATGATGGATTTCTACATGTTATATTGTCTTTCGTTCTATGACGTTTTTTTAATTGTCTTATTGCACTCTTTGCATAATGTTGCTGTTATTTTGGAACTTGGTTTTCTTTGGGATCTTGGCCGTTATCTTACATCCGAATTGTAGGTATGCAGAAAGATTGATGGTTCTCCTCCCGACTCTAGCATTCTGGAGCGTATATTCAATGGAGTGACCGTATTTTACAATTATACTGGAGATGTTGACTGATTCCAACTTGATGATGATCCCCATGGCATTGATGAGTGGGATTGGCAGGTCTTGGAATTATTTATTACTTGTGCATCTTTACGGCATTGTATAGTTGTGCATTATTGTTGATTGTTTTTGTGATTTCTGGTTCTTGATCTAGGCTTGCACTGAGATGGTTATGCCAATGGGTAGTGATCGAAATACTCGCATGTTCCCAGCATATGATTGGGATTACTCTGCTTTCCGAGAAGGTTGCAAGAGGGATTTCCAGGTGACACCAAGGCCTAGATGGATCACAACGGAATTTGGTGGACACGTAAGAGAACAATATGTCACTTTATGTTGGCAAGTTCCTTCAGTTTGCATCTTTGTTTAGTCTGCACAGCTTTGAGTGAATGGTAATATGTTGATGCGATGTGAAGAATAACGAATAAACCTCTGTGTTTATATGAAGGGTATCGAGCATGCATTGAAATTCTTCGGAAGAAACATCGTATTCCCAAATGGTCTATTGGATCCTTGGAGTGGTGGCAGGTGAGCTACTGAGCTCCTGAATTTTTATCAAAGTTTTAGTCCTCTTGTTTTGATGAATATTGGTATTATTATTTGCAGTGCTCTGAAGAACATATCTGAAACAATTGTTGCTCTTGTTACGCAAGAAGGTAACGCTTTCTGAAGTGATCTTATCTGAATATGTGTCTAAAATGAAGACTCCAAGCAACATAGATTATCAGCTAGACAATGAACTACTAATTATTTATCTCGACTGAAAACTTTGCAATGCTGCTAAAGTGTTGGTTGCACGATCGAAGAGGCGCAGTGCGTGCATGTAGAATGCAGTTAACATCATAAACTCACCGAGATTGTAACTGATTAGCTAAAACCAGTACGATTCAAGTGTTGTGACAGTTTTTAGTTGAAATGTTTCAAGTGCGCATCACATCGACTTGCGCACCTCCACGATGGAGGACCCTGATTGGTTAGTTGAACAGAGGGCAGCTGAGGTCATCGGAAGAACATGAAAGCAGCCTTCAGCATATAGACAGAAAGGTAACAGGCCTTAGGTTAGGCTTGTCCCCACTGCCACTGGAACTTCTTTTCTTAAATAAGACGAATTTGGAATGAATGAAAACTTTTCACTAATAGAGCCTCTTCAAGCTCTGTTATCTGCCGTTTCTTCTCCTCAACAACGTTAGTCATTGATGCCCAAACAATAGTTAATATATTAAAGGTATAATGTCAAAAAATACCCCTAACGTTTGACTAGATAGTAACTTTGGTACTTATTATTTTTTTAAGCACTTTAACACTCAATGTTTCATTTAAGTCAAAATGATCCCTTCATGGATGAGAACTGTTAGTCAACTAATGGCAAATGGTTTAAAATGACGTGACAAACTTATATGGTAGTGCATGTTGACATAGAAATGTCATTAGGGGTGATCATTTTTGGATATCAGATTCGATCCGATTCAAAAAATCATACATCTAAAAATTTCGGATTAGTAAAATAGCGATCCCTATTCGATCCAAAAAATCAGATATCGGATATTTGGATATCCGGTTATGCGAATATTTAGTTTAATTTAAGTACTTTTTTGGATTTGACGGTCTCGTTTATGAAAAATTCGGATTTTTGAATATAAAAAACAACAAATTGCTAAATATAACAAGATTCGCATCTATGAAAATTTCAATTTTTTGAATTTTCGGATATTATAAGCATCAATTTGTTAAATATAACAAGATTAATATTCATAAAATTTTAAATTTTTAAATATTCAGATAATCCAAAATTTAAAATATTGCGATTCGTATCCGATTCGGAAAATTAGATATCGGATTTTCGACGGTATGCCTATATTAAATTCTATTATGAATCTCTATATTATGCATAATTAAACAGATTCATTTTCTATGATCTTATTTGATATTTTTAGTCTCAAATTTAAATGACTATCCTCTAAACCGGGACTAAAATTATAAAAATTAAAAATGACTAAATTAGAGTATAGAGATAAAATTTATAATGTATTTATTGTATAAGGACTAATGTCAGGATTTGACCTTTAAAAATATAAAAGCGGAACCAGGCCCGTAGCTAAGCCCATATGAGCATTGGCTGTACAGATTATGATGAAAAAAATCACAAGATTAGCCAATCACGTCAAAGATCAGAATTGACGGAACACATTTCATTCATGCTCTCGTAATCACTTGAATATGCCTCGAAGATACTACTTCATTAGAATCCGACCCGAATTCAATCAGATTCACCGAGCTGCACGTGTAACCCGGCCCTCGTAATGGTTTACCTCCGAGTAGACTCCCAACGACCACACTGAACAGTTGACTAGTTGAGATCATCCCCCCGAAAATGGCAAGTGCCCCAGTTTCTTTCCTCCTCCTCTTCATCACCACCGTCCTTTTACCACCCTCTTCTTCATCACCCACTTCACAGCCGTCCGATGTCTTCCCTTCTAACAAACCCCCGCGCTTTCTCGGCAAACATTCACACCCAATTAAACCTAACCACCAACAATACAGTTTCGAGACCCGGTTTTTTTCCCAACCGCTGGACCACTTCAGCTTCTTGGATCTCCCTAGGTTCCGACAGCGTTACCTTATCAACACCGAAAACTGGGTTGGGCCATCCCGTTCCGGTCCAATCTTTCTCTACTGCGGCAACGAAGGTGACATCGAATGGTTCGCCGTCAACACCGGTTTTGTCTGGGACATTGCACCGCGTTTTGGTGCCATGGTTCTGTTTCCAGAGGTACATTAGTATCACAAATTTTTTAGTCACTTTCTCTTTTTTTTTTCTGAAGGCCGTGTTTGGCTGAAACTAATTAAATGTAATGTTAATGGAATGAACAGCACCGGTATTATGGGGAGTCAATGCCTTTTGGAAGTAGAGAAGAGGCTTACAGAAATGCTACTACTCTTTCATATCTCACAGCAGAGCAAGCTCTTGCTGATTTCGCAGTTCTCATTACTGATTTGAAGAAGAATTTGTCCGCCGAAGGGTGTCCGGTAGTTTTATTTGGCGGCTCCTATGGAGGAAGTAAGCCCGTAATTTATTAGTTCTTTGTTTGTTTCCCAAATGAAACAATTAATTTGTTCAAGGGTGTTTATGAAATGGTAGGACCTGATTAGTGGAATGGGTTTTGTTCGTTATGTATTTGGTTTTTGATTCGTGTCACTATTGAAACAGTGTTAGCGGCATGGATGAGGCTCAAGTATCCTCATATTGCTGTTGGGGCGCTTGCTTCATCAGCTCCGATTCTTCAGTTTGAAGATATTGTGCCACCAGAAACATTTTATAATATTGTTTCCAATTCATTCAAGGTTTTACGTAGATCTTCTAAGTTAGTTTTGTCTTTGTTACATCTTTTTTTAAAGCTGTTAACTTTTTCCTTATTTTGTTCTTATTTCAATATATAGCGTGAAAGTAGTAGCTGCTTTGACACTATTAAAAAGTCATGGAGTGCACTGACATCCGAGGGTCGGAAGGAGGATGGCCTTCAGCAACTCTCTAAAACTTTTCGCTTGTGTCGGTAAGGACAATGGCAGAAATTTCTATATCTATATGATGCTGTGATAGATTATGGTTCGATTCAACAATGGATGTAGAATGTTTTTAGGGATGTAATTTGAAACTCTTGGCAGGAAACTAAAGAGCATCCAAGACCTAACAGACTGGTTGGATTCTGCTTATAGTTATTTGGCAATGGTCAATTACCCGTATCCTTCGAATTTTTTAATGCCTTTGCCAGGACATCCCATAAAAGAGGTTAGTTGAGATCGTTATGACTTGAAACTTATATCATGGATTTCACAAACCATTTATACCTAACTATATGCAAGAAGGATTTAAGCATATAGGGTGACAAAGCTACTTCCGTAACTACACTTCCATCCTCCTTTTATGATGTTATATTATCATCGTTCTATGATGTTGTTGTATCAATCAGAGACTGAACATTAATTTTAGGTGGTCTTTAGTGAAGTAAAAACAATAGGGAAGAAATCATTCAAGGGTGAGTTATAACTAATACTTTGCATATGGACTATTATTTTTCTGTTTGCTTCAAGAAAGTGGACGTTAGTGTTACAGTGGATCACATCAATTGTAACTGTATTTTACTGCAACTGTATGATTCTTGAACATGTGCTATTTGTAATGCAAGTTCTACATATGTAGTAAACTTGGAACTTACTGTTGTGGATTACTTTGATTCCACAACTGTATATAAATTAACTGACAGTGACAGGGAAAAGTTTTAATGATAATTATCAGTAGTTAATTTTATTTCATTAACCATGGATAAAGGTTTCATTGCTGTCCATTTTCTTCATTTCCAGTCCTTGAAAGAATCTTGATTTTGATATGGATTGTTTTACATTAGATATGTTTGTTCTTTTTATGTGAGAATGCCTCTTTCTTTCTTGTTACGATTTCACAAATAATGGAACTCTTAGAAATACAAGCTTTTGTACTCTTGTTGCTTATATTTTCGTTCATTTTGTTGGTAATCACTAGCAATAATAAATAAATCAAATACAATAAATGAAATAAGTTTACAGTGCCGTGGTAAAAGCCATTGCCTTCGAAGAGATTTCGCCCTGGTCGGTGTAATCGTGAAATGGATGTCGCTCTCCAAAGTTAATACAGCTCTCCCACATTCGTACACCCGAGTGAGGAAGATGGAACTCGATCGGCATTACTCTTTTCGAAAGAAGAAAATGAAAGAAAATATGATTGTAGTGTGTAAAATATGAAGGAGAGGCTACCCTTTTATAGGAGTAAGATAGGGAAAAATCGTCCTTTATCCACTACCTCTCACATATTTCAACCACCAATCACTCATATTTTCATTACCTACATTTTCTGTGAGATCTAGCTGGTGTCTAACATCTTGCTTTAATACATATAATCATATTGTAGTTATGCAGAAAGATTGATGGTTCTCCCGACGATTCTAGTATTCTGGAGCGTATATTCAATGGAGTAAGCGTGTATTACAATTATACTGGTGGGGTTGAATGTTTTCAACTTGATGATGATCCTCACGGCATGGATGGGTGGAACTGGCAGGTCTTGGAATCGAATTACTTTTACTTCTAAATCAGTTCTATAAATCTCAACAGCATTATCTAACTATGCATTAGTACTGATTGTTTTTTATCATTTCTGGTTCTTGGCTTAGGCGTGCACCGAGATGGTTATGCCAATGTCTAGTGATCGAAATACTAGCATGTTTCCAGCATATGATTGGGATTACTCTGCTTTCCGAGACGGGTGCAGGATGGATTTCCAGGTGACACCAAGGCCTAAATGGATAACTACCGAATTTGGTGGACATGTAAGAGAATGATATGTTACTATAAGTTGGCTAGTTCCTTCAGTTTGCATCATTTTTTAGTCTGCACTGCCCTTGAGTGAACGATAATATGTTGATGTGAAGAATGCTGAATAAGCCTTTGTGTTTATGTGAAGGATATCGGACATGTATTGAAATTCTTTGGAAGCAACATCATATTCTCAAATGGTCTATTGGATCCTTGGAGTGGTGGCAGGTGAGCTCCGCATATTGATTATTATCGAAGTTTTAATCTAGTTTCTGATGAACTCATATGATTGTTTGCAGTGTTTTGAAGAATATATCTGAAACGATTATTGCTCTTGTTACGGAAGAAGGTAATGCTTTCTGAAGTGATCTTTTACTTAATTTTTAATGAGCATAATAAATTTAGAGTGAGTGTTGAGCATGGGAATGCCCATTTTTTTTTCCAAGTTTTTCTCTATATATGAAAAATCATACCCTTGTCCTAATATATGGTGGAGATGCGTGTTGGACCCGTGTATTTTAGGGAAAGTGAAGACTCTAGGCAACATAGATTATCTGCAAATTGATTAACTATTATTGATTATTAACACTTTGTAATGCTGTTAAAGTGCTAATAACTCATTAGAAAAAGCGTTGTACAATACATGCATGCAGAATTCAGTTAAACAACATAAACTGGTGAAATTTGCAACTGATTAGCTTTAGTAAAACCAGTATGATTCAAGTATTCTAACAGTTTTTACTTACAATATTTCAGGTGCCCATCACATCGACTTGCGCTCCTCCACGCCGGAGGACCCTGATTGGTTGGTTGAACAGAGGGCAACTGAGATCAGGGTGATCCAAGGTTGGCTCGATAACTATCATAGGAAAATGAAAGCAACCTTCAACATGTAGAGAAACGTTGTGTAAGAATAGATTCTACGTTTTGCACTTGTGCTTGCCATCTTTTGGCCTTTGGCATTGCCACAAATAAGCTTATAGTTAGCTTTATTTTTCTTTGCTTCTCCCCCACATGGCCACGCTAATGAAATGGACGCACTCACTGTAGGGGAAAACTGATGCATTGTGAGAGCCATGAAATGTATGTTGGATTGTTTGCAGCAATGAAAAACCATGCAATACCTGTAAGATGTTCCAGGGTTAGAGGATTGATCTATTATTTTGTTTTGAACATTGTAGTGTAATTATATGGTAGTATTTGTTTTTTACTCTTAACCCTTTGAAAATGCACACTCATTGTGCAAATACGTTGCTCGAACCCGAATTAAAAACAATTTAAGAACAATCCCATACTGGTATTAGTTTAAGACTTAAAGGTATTTGTTCATTTGTTAAGGCATGTAAAATCATTCTTTACGGTTCCATCCTCGGGGCACAAGCTGGTGCTGTTTTTGGTATAGCAAATATCAAGATCCAAAGTCTTTTTTTGTTTTTGGTTTCCTATCTATTTGTTTCTTTTCATTGCATAAAAGTAACTTTATATAATAGATATCATCATCTCTGGATTAGCTTTGTAAGTTGATGTTTAAATGGGAGACGGTAAAATATAGCGAGATCAAGATGTTAATAATCTAAAGGCATAAAATCAAAAATAACTTTTAATTTTTTATCACTTTGGTCCCTATTCATTTTTTTAGTGCAAACATACACTTAATGCTTAATTTTCATTCAAATTTCACTCTATTTTGTATTTTTTTTCAGTATCACATGTTAACTATTAATAGGAGGACTAAAATAAATGGGGTCCGAAGTACACATATGTCAACACTTAACTGCTACACCAAACTAAGTATTTATTTGATTGACAAAAATTATATTTAGGTTAAACTGTAGTTGATTTTAAGAAAATATGGATTAAGTTTAGAGGGGATCAAACTTGAGATCTAGAAATATAAAATTCAGTTCAATGATTATGTATACGTAATTATAAAAATAAAAAGTAACAAAAAATAGTTTAAAAACATAAAAAATTTACCAACAAGTGTTGGTAAGGTACATTGTACTTCTAAGGAGAGGACGTAAGTTCAAATTTTAGATACACATTATTCGGAAAAACAACCTCATACCCTGAATATAGACCGTAAAATAGATATGCATATTAAAAAAACGTAAAAATTTTATTGTATTAAACGCAGATTAACAAAAAAATAATTTTTGTCATTCGTGTAACAATTATTTAGTTTGGTGTCGTGATTAAATATAAATCTAGGTCTCAAGTTTGACCCGTACAAATTTCATGCATATTTTCTTAATTTTTTTATCAACTACAATTTAATCTAAATATAAAATTTTGTCAACCTTAACCAAATATTTATCCCAATGTGAATGCATCTATATTTTTTTAAATTTTCACCAATAAGACGATGACACATATCGCCATCTTATTAGATGATAAAATTTATTAAATTATTTTTAATTAAATTAGGATCAAATTAACAGAATAAATAATGATGATTAATGTACTATTATCTAGTTAAAACGATTCATGTCATTAATTCTATTAATGTATAACGAAAAATAATTTGATTAACATCAAAATAAAACATTAATAATATAACTGATATATATATATATATATATATTTGAATAAAAGAGGGACTATGCCGTAACTTGCTAATACAAATCTTGAATAAGGCGAACTAAAAAATATAGGTGAGTCTAATATACAACAGATTTGAAGTGCGGTTAAAAAATGATAAGCTTTAAAATTTATTCCAAAACCTTAAAAGAGTTAAATTTTTATAACATTTTGAGTTGATTTTTTCATAATTTTTGACAAATTTTGATACTTGTTTTTTAATAACATTTTAGGTTTTTAGATTGGACAAGCAGTGGCGGAGCCATAATTTTTATTTAGTGGGGTCAAGAATAAGGTATAAAGTATGAAAATTTCACATACCACTACGATAAGTATTGATGACCTTATACTCTAACAAATTAAGTAAGGTCAAATCTAATATTTCTTATAAAAAATTATATTACCACATTAAAAACTCTATACTCAACAAATCAAATGAAATCAACTGTTCTCCACTTTTTATACTACATCCGCTCATGTAGACAATTTTTAAAACATCTATTTTTTAATCGTACCCTGAACTTATCGCAGCTCAAATTCACCATAAAAATATGACAATCAATCAACCGAGAGGATGGAAGTAGGGACGTTAGTGAAGACCGAATCTTGAAATTCTGGGATGAAATCATCCTAGTCATGTTACCACCAAGTTACTTTTTCAAAAAATCCATATAATCACAATGTACCAACTGATTATTATTTATTTAATGGTGACCCGGTGGCTCACTATTACTTTGATTCTTTCACACTTTCATCTTTTTTCAGCGGAGAAAAAAAAAGAAAGTGAAGAATCTGATGAAAACCAGCTAAACTCATAAGGAAATCTAGGGTTTTGATAAGGTGATCGGGCTTGGAAGATGGCGAGTCCGTTCACGCAGGGTACTAGTAGGGCGTTGTCGATTACTCCGGGATCTAGGGTTTTGAGGAGTCCTCTTGGTGACGAAACGATCTGGAAGCGGCTCAAGGAAGCTGGATTCGATGAAGAATTCATCAAGAAGAGAGATAAAGCTGCTCTAATTGCTTATATTGCAAAGCTTGAAGCAGAGGTTTGCTTCAAATGTTTAAATTAATCTTCTCAAATTATTTTCATGAATCTTTCTACCAAAGATTAACCAAGACTTTCTCTTTACAAAGAAGAAATGACAAACTTAAAAGTATCTTTCACAAGATTTATTTGTTGCCCAAATTATAAACAAACTCTCTCCAAACTTGAAAGAAATGTATACAATGAAAATTACAACAAGTGGGATATAATAGTTTGACTCTTTAAGCTCAAGGGTTTGGATATGTGTTTGGATGTTGCAAATAAGTTCAATTGGTGTTGCTAAGGATTTGGAGACTTGCTTTTATTCATTCTCATTAATTTCTAGCCGTTTGGGTGGTTGAAGTCATCAATATAGCCGTTAGGCTACATTTTTCCTGCAATAAATTCTCAACTGCAACCAACCACATCGATACGCTGGAGGCCGTATCGGTACGAACATGAAAAATAGAAAGAGTCGTTGTGCAGGTAAAACAAAAGGCATATTGATACACTGGAAAGCGTATCGGTGCGATCTCAGTGTAAAATAAAGGGCGTATCAAAATGGGTAAGGTCGTATCGATATAATTTTGCTCACTTGGGCTACTGTCTGAACCTATATCGGTACGCCTTGAAGGTATATTGATGGGTGTCGAATCTATCAAAAAATAATACCTACTTGTTCTTTCGATTTATAGTAGCGGCAGGTAGGGTCAATCCCACAAAGAATGGTTATGAGGTTAAATTCACAAGTAAAGCAATTAAAGTAAAAGGGGATTTTGTGTTTGATTTGAATAAAGCAATTGAAGTAAGGAAGAAATCAATATAGGTTGGAACTTCTAATCAAGGTAGAACTTGGAATATTAAATCAAGGATTTAGATCATTGACCCACAAAAGATAAATCATCATCAATCTCAAATAGCTTGGCTTTAGATTAGATGAATACCACCAAATAACTCAATCTCCTCTAAGTTAGATAATCAATTAAATACCATTAAAAGATTAACTTTTATTATCAAGATTAAATCCCTAGATACCACTAAATAATTATAATCTATCAAATAGCATTAATGATCTTTAAGAGACCCAAAGTGCATGTTCTTCCTAAGCACGAACCCGTTAACTTACTAAGAACATGAATTCATACCTTTAGAAATCAAACCCGAATTTCTTTACCACTTGTATCAAATACCATTGAATTGGTTGTAGCATATATTTAACCAAACATACACATGAAGATGAAGATGAAGCACAAAAGATATAAAAATACTTGAATGAAGATGAAGATAGTTTGGGAACAAGAAATCTCACTAAAGGCTTGAAATAATATCCTTGTAACTACATTTGACTAGAAAGAGGGATTTAGCCACTCATGGTGGTTGGCAACAACAAGAAGAGGGAAAGAGTTTTGGCTAACTTAGGGTTTGGCTACTTGGTGATATTTTCTCTTCACATTTTGATCTCTATTTATAAGGAAAATAAAGGGGAAAACTTTATATTAAATTCAACAACCCTAAACTACTCTAATTATGGTAAAAGTAGAAGTCCACTTGTAGTAGGATTGCTTGTCCTCCAAGTCAAAAAGTTTGTGTCGCACCGTGCCCGCGTCTTATTTCGCGGGTGCTACTGGTTTTGTGTGATGAATTTCCCAATGATGCCAAAATGGTGCTAAAATTGGGCTTTTACGTATAAAACGTCGTTAAGGCCCAAAAACACCTGCAAAACCAAATAAGAATCGAATCAAGGACTTTAAGATAGATTAATGTGCTAAAACATAGTATTTAATATATGAAAAACATGCAAATTAATGACTTATCATATTCCCCCACACTTAGATTATGCTTGTCCTCAAGCATATTGAAATTCAAGATCTAGGGTCCTTTTGGTAATGAAGAAAGGATAAGAGAAGTAATAAATCATGATTTGCAAATTAGCACAAGAAAATAATATATCAATTAATTATCATGAAGTCAAGATGAAATAAAATCAAACACCCTCACAAAGGATTCACTCAATATCTCTCAAAGTGTTTAAGGGACAACAACACTCAAGTTAAAGCATGAAAAGAGACTTACCATAAGCTTGCAAATATATCACACCTCCACCAAGATCAAAAGGTCTTTGAATTGGTTGTAATGGGGCTTAGGACAAGGTAAGATTAGAAAGACTTTTAGGTTTTTTGAATCGAAGAACTTTACTGTCATTTTCTCTTTTGTATCAAGCTTTTGCACAAATTTAATTTTGGGAGAAACAAGGATTCATACTTTTTTCACACTTTTTTGTCTTTTCTTTTCTTTCTTTGAATTTTCTTTTTGAACAAACAAGACAATTTTTTCTTTGATTTTTTTTCTTTTCCTTGTTTTCAAGATTTTCTCCATTTTCTTTTCTTTTTCTTTTGCTTGAATTTTCTTTTTTTAAGTAAGTGTGTAGTTCTTCAATTTCGGGTGCAAATTGGGAAAATCAACAAAAAGTAATTAGGCTTGTAATGTGGTTAATTTCCAAACAAAAAGGCTTAGGCTCAAAAGTGGTTCTCTAACGGTCATATTTAAAAAGGTAGGCTTTTTGGCTCAAGGTTCATACCTAGGTGCCTTAATCATCTCAAGTAATTTGATCCTATGTGGTCTCAACATGTATAACATTGCATGTTCTAGAAGAAACTAATCATGCTTGACAATCACTCAATGAAGAAAAATATAAAGCACAAGATATATGCTTGTTAAGGCCCAAGTCTCATAAAGTGGTTTGTTGTGTCTGATTTTTATCCATCTGACTATCGAATCAATTAATATGAGAAACGATTTGCATGTTTAACAAGATCTAATCAATCCTATTTTACTTCCCATATCAATCTCATTTTTACCTAGGGATCCAATTTTCTTAAAAATCTCAACATGTTAAGTTCAAGAAAAATTTTCATGTGAAAGCAATACTCAAAGTCATCAAGAAGCATGCAATTTCACACAACTATATCCAATGGTTTTAGCACAAATTAAGCACATCAAAGTTACCCCCCACACACTTAAATCTAACATTGTCCTCAATGTTTTCTAACCTACATACAGAAAATAAAATAAAGCAAATAAGAAGTCAAGGGAAAAGAATGCTCCCTCATGCGGCATGCAACGGTTTTAAGGGGTGTAGGGGTGTGGTGGGATGAAGTATGTGTGCTCGAAGAATTCCCTTTGATTTACCTATACTCTTTGCATTTGACATTTCAAGAAAGCTAGGCGTTGCTCTGTGGTGAATGTTTGTGAAGAGGGGGCTTCTTTCGTTGTTTCATAAGGCGACTTCAAGACATAATTCCCCCTTGCATCCTTGTCGATCATCTTCATTGTTTTTAAGCAATTGATGTCGATTGGTTCCATTTGTCGTACTACTTGCAGGTTAGTATTTGCGAAATGCAAGCCGTCTTTGAAAGCTAAATGACAAATATAAGAACCAAGGATCAAGGGTTTACTCTTCTAATTTTATATGGCAGCAAGTTGTTATGCAAACCAGTAGCTGAGGTTTACTTTTCTTCCTTTTACCATGCACCAAAGAAAGAAAAATTTGGCTTTGTTCAATATGCTTGTCGAATTCACTCTACTGGAGAATGAATATGCTAGGAATCGATAGATGTATTTGAGTGTCGGGTCTTTGAGTTCGTAGTCTTTAGAACGACTTGGGTTGTACCTTGAGGTTCTTGTCGTCCAATCTCGAAAGATGATTGTGGGTTCAAAATCTGCACTATAGTCACACAAGCTTGACATATATTCATTAGATTATGCATACTCGTCAGAAATAAATCCCATGGCAAGATTAAATTCCGTAATAGATAAAGAAAATTGTTTGTTAAACAATCAGAATTTAGTGGCATTAGGAGCATTTAAATCAACATACCCTTTATCCTTGAACTCGAAAGTAGCATAAAATTCCTGTAGCAATTTAGCATAAATTGGAAAGGTAATAGTCATATAGTTTGTCCAACCAATTGCATGAAAGTAATTCTTTACCTTCTCTAGTACCTTGTGAGCCATTCTCTTTAGAGCGAAATGTCCTCTACAATTATCGGTGTGACAAAATTTAAGGATTGAATGAGCCTTGTGTTGATGCACGCATCAGTAGATTATTTGATCGGCCCCCATCTTCCATAAGTATAGATCATCCCATATGTAATGTTTGGCATCGCTTTTTATTTTGTCTTTTTCTGCCCTAGGCAAGTGATATGGTAGTGTTCTTGTCACAATGTAATTTTCGATGTCGGCATACCATGGTATGATGTCCCGGAATGCTTGGAGGTGTTCTTGGATCGATTCACAATTTAGTTCTTCTATGGTTCCCTGTATTAGAGAGTTAGTAACATCTATAGCAAATAATGAACATGCATTCTCATTGTGTTTCATGGCATCATAGATGTTGAATTTTATGACTTTGCCATCAAATTCCATGGTAAGTAGTCCAACATGCACATTAATATTTGTTCTAAATATTTTCAAGAATGGTCTTCCTAAAAAAATTAGACTAGGTTTAGATGAATCATTTTCCTCTATACCTAGAACATAAAAATCATCGGGAAATACAAGTCCATTGACTTGCACCACAATATTCTCAAAAACTCCTTTCGGATAAATATTCAACCTATCGGCAAGCTGTATAATCACACATGTATCTTTCAGAGAACCCATATTGTTAGCACAATATATAGAATATGGCATAACATTAATGGATGCTCCTAAATCTAGCATGACTTTTTCAATCTTAATGCTTCCAATTTGACAAGGGATAGTGAACATACCTGGATCCTTGCACTTTTCAGGGAGTTTCCGTTTAAGTACGGCAAACACATTCTCACCCATTCTTACCTTTTTGTTGCCATTCAATCTCCTCTTGTACGTGCATAATTCTTTGTGAAATTTTGCATAACAAGGGATTTGTTTTATCGCATCAATTAATGGAATATTTACCTCGACCTTGCAGAATATCTCAAGAATTTCTTTTTCTTGCTCCTCTTTCTTGGTCTTTGAGAACCTTTGAGGAAAAGGTGGTTGAACAACGATGGGCTGAGTTACCATTCTTGTATTGACATCTCCCTTCTCTGGTTCAGATTTGTGTGATTTTTCGTCCTTGTAGGGAAAAGGAGTTTGCCAAAATTTTGTCGGTTTGCTAGCCTTCCCGTATTCCTTTTCGGCGTCTTCCTTGGGTAAAGAATCGTGCAAGTTCTTGCAACTCCTCAAAGTAATTGCATTCACGTTTTGTTTTTCATTTACAATAGTTTGAGAAGGTAACTTACCTTGAGTTTCGGATTGACTAAGAGATGAGGCAATTTGACTTACTTGTGTTTCAAGGTTTTTTATACTTGACCTCGTCTCTTGTTTGAATTGGTCAAGGTTATGAACAAGTTTGTATACGACATCTTCGAATGGTGGTTTTGTTGATGAAGATGGTTGTGTGTAAACTCCTTGTTGATTACTCTTTTGCCCATAGCTCATATTTGGATGGTCTTTCCAGCCCAAATTATATGAATTTGAGTACAGATTGTACTTCTTTTGGCCGTAAAATCCTCCTATGGTGTTGGCTTTTTCGGTATTTTTTTCTTGGAGTGTGGGGCACATATCGGTTGCATGATCTTGCCTTGTGCAAATCCCACATTCCTTGACTTGTTATGCATTACCTAATGCCAATTTTTGAACAAGAGAGATTAGATTCGAAATCTTATTTTCAAGGTAAGAGATATTTACCTCATTCACACGTCGGGAGACGGTGTCATGTGTTGATCCAAATTGTTGAGAGTTTGCGGCCATAATGTCGATGAGGTCTTTGGCTTGGGTAGGAGTCTTGTTTACGATTGCTCCTCCACTTGTGGCATCCATCATCCTTCTTTCCATGGGTAATAAACCCTCATAGAAATATTGGATGAGAAGTTGGTCGAACACTCTATATTGCAGACAGCTTGCACAAAGTTGTTTGAATCGTTCCCAATAGTCATAAAGTGTCTCAAAATCTTTTTGCTGAATTCCACAAAATTCTTTTCTAATGTTAGTGGCTCTTGAGGCTGGAAAATATTTTTCAAGGAAAAGCCTCGCCATGTCTGTCCATGTTTCAATCGATTCGAATGTTATGTAATATAACCAATCTTTGGCATGACCGGCTAGAGAGAATGGAAACGCCGACAGCTTAACTTGATCCACGGTGACATTGTGGGGTTTCATGCTTGAGTACACCATGGAATTCCTTCAAGTGTTTGTAAGGATTCTCATTCTCGTGTTCCCCTGAAAGTAGGAAAAAGATGTATTATTCCAGATTTTAATTCGAATGGTACCTCAGGATCTTGGTAACTAATGCAAAGAGGTTGTGTAGTGATTTTAGGTGCTGCAAGTTCTCAAAGAGTTTGTTCAGCCATGTTATCGGTTTCAAAGGGTATTTCGGTTTGAGTGTTCTCCAAGTCAGCTTCCAAGTTTCCTTGTGTGGTCGCTTGTTTGCTTTGCTTCGCTTTCTTCCTTAGTCTTCTTTTGGTTTTGTCGATATCAAGATCGAACAAAAGATTATTGTCTGTAAGAGAAGAATAAAGCATAAAAGTAGAAAGAGAAAATAAAATAAACTAATACAAAAGTGAACTTAGCTTCTTGACACCACTCCCCGGCAACGGCGCAAATTTTTTATGGGTGTTGAATTCGTCAAAAAAATAATACCTACGTGTTATTTGGATTTGTAGTAGCGACAAGTAGGGTCGATCCCATAGAGAGTGGTTAAGAGGTTAAATTCACAATTAAAGCAATTAAATTAAAAGGGGTTTTGTGTTTGATTTAAAGAAAGCAATTGAAGTAAGGAAGAAATCAATATAGGTTGGAACTCTAATCAAGGTAGAACTTGGAATATTAAATCAAGGATTTAGATCATTAACCCGCAAAAGATAAATCAACATTAATATCAAATAGCTTGGTTTTAGATTAAATGAATACCACCAAATAACCCAATCTCTTCTAAGTTAGATAATCAATTAAATATCATTAAAAGATTAACTCTTATTATCGAGATTAAATCCCTAGATCCCACTAAAGAATTATAGTCTATCAAATATAATTAATGATCTTTAAGAGACTCAAAGCGCATATTCTTCCTAAGCACGAACCTGTTAACTTACTAAGAACATGAATTCATACCTTTAGAAATTGAACCCAAATTTCTTTACCACTTGTATCAAATACCATTGAACTGGTTGTAGCATATATTTAACCAAACATACACATGAAGATGAAGCACAAAAGATATGAAAATACTTGAATGAAGATAAAGATAGTTTGAGAACAAGAAATCTCACTAAAAGCTTGAAATAATATCCGTGCAACTACACTTGACTAGAAAGAGGGGTTTAACCACTCATAGTGGTCGGAGGCAACAAGAAGAAGGAGATGGTTTTGGCTAAATTAGGGTTTGGCTACTTGGTGATGTCGCGCTATGCCCACGTCTTATTTGTAGAAGTCCATTTGTAGTAGGATTGCTTGTCTTCCAAGTTAAAAAGTCTGTGTCGCACTGTGCCCACGTCTTATTTCGCGAGTGCTACTGGTTTTGCGTGATGAATTTCCCAATGACGCGAAAATGGTGCTAAAATTGGGCTTTTACGTATGAAATGCGTTAAGGCTCAAAAACACCTACAAAACCAAATAGGAACCGAATCAAGGACTTTAAGATAGATTAATGTGCTAAAACATAGGATTTAATATATGAAAAACATGCAAATTAATGACTTATCGTGTATCGATATGAGTTAACTAATTTTCAAAATTACATGTTCCCAATAACTGACAAGGCAACGTTCGAATCATAAATGAAAAATCTTAACCACCGTATCGATACGTTATTAGCCGTATCGATACGATGTTTTTAAATCTTAAACCCAATATGAAGGCCGTATCGAAACGGATGGCACCATATCAAAACGCATGATTAAAAACCTTAGCCCATATGAAGGCCCCAAATGTAACCCCCTACACGGGCCTATGCGGAAGACACTGCAATTAGATCACATTTGCCTTTTTAAAACCTTTCTTATATCGATTATAGAAATTTTTTGGACTTTTAAGGAATTTAGCCATAATTTCAAGTTTAATAAAAATGACCATGAGTGAAAATGGATAATAGTAATCATCAAAATAGAAATATTGAAGTATCGCCAAGCATAAAAGTTAACAAAATAAACCCAACCAAAATAAGTTATGCATCCCAAATAAATGACACATGTCACCCTGGTAATAAATGGTGGATAAAAACATTACAATCTAGTGGAATCTAATGTGTCGATCCTCCAAGGGTCGGGTACCAGGTGGCCTATCAACAAAAATCTGGAAAGAGAAGTTTAGAAGTGAGCTATAGAGCCCAGTGTGCTCCCAAAAGTGCAACAATAAAAACATTTTCAACACATCAAGTATGCATAAAAGTATCATCATGAAAAGGGCAACCAAAGGTATACACGCAACCTATCTACCCTCCAACCGTACACCAATATGTAGCTCCACACTGAGCTACATCCGTAAGGACTTACCCTAAGCCCGATGGCATTAGAAGCCACCCTAAGGGGATACCTTAGGTTCGTAAGGATTTACTCGGGCCAAATCTGCGACACCTACACAAGGGGATACCTTGAGCCCGTAAGGATTTACTCGGGCCGTAGCCACGACACCTACCCAAGGGGATACCTTGGGCCCGTAATGATTTACCAGCTTGATCAAGGTTGCACCTGTATACACTTCATATAATATCTCGTATATGTCCCCATGTATCACGTCTATGTCATTAACATCATATCATGATCAACCATATTGCATGTCATATTCATGTTAACCCTATTTGTATGATGCATGTCATGCGAAGTCATACATGATATGCATATACAAACATGTTATAATCATGGTAACCATTTTTTTATGCATACTTATAAAAATATTTATTTCGTATTTAAAATCGTATATAGCACATAGAAAGGAACACACCTCAAAAAGTGGCGTTTGAGTGATCTAATATCCACCAACGTCTCGCTCAACGATGTGGGAATGAGTAATAATAGGGTCTCGTGGCTGGATTGACCGGGATGAGCTGGGCTGATTTGCGGCACAATCAGGAGAATCTCGATAACAACCACAAAATATCCTTAATTAGACATCTCATAAACCATTAATAATTATCAATAATTTAACTTATTACAAATAACGATGCTTGCATTTTGAGTTCAATTTTGGAGGCCTTAAGGTTGAAATTTCATAAAACGGGCTTGAAAAATGGGTTCAGGACGTCGAAAAACATAAAATGGGATATTTTCTAAAAAAGTTGACTTTTTGGTCAAAAGTCAACACTAACGTGGCATGCTAACGTCAGCCGTCAACGCTGATGTGGTAGTCAACGATGACATGGCTGCTGACTTGGCATGTCTATGTGGCATGCTGACATGGTGGATCAGCGGTCAACGGTTGACTCAGGTCGGGTCAACTATTCAGGTTGGAACAATTAAATCTTGGGTTAATGGGTCGGGTCGGTTATGGATCAGGTTTAACAGTTTGGGCCGACTGGGTTTGGGCTATATCCTGCCTAGGCTCAAACCGGTTTGAACCACTAGACTTGGGTTGGCTCAACCGGTTCGGCCTGGTAATAACAGACCGACCCACTCTCTCGTTCTAGACTCTGATCATCGGAAGCTTACCGAAAAATGCTCTGACGATCTATAATGACGCTGATCATTACCTAAAAATGAAGCTCATCTCATTACTAAACCAACCAAACCATCCATACTAATAACAAGTCAGAAACAGAACGGAAATAACCTATAAGGTCACAGCTTTACCGGAAAATAACGCAACTCCGACGAAGGCTCTCCCGGTGGCTAAACGATAATCGGTGACTACGGTTATGCTCGTATTAAGGAGGAGAACACTGTGGGACCTTGATCGTCGGCTAAAGAGGACAGACGGTGGCCAAATTGACAATGGTAGCTTTTAGGGTTCTACCGAACCTTCTTACCGCTCCCTACGACGAATGAAAACCAGTGGATGCACGTGGATGGAGGGGAAACGCTCTGGAGAAGAAGACGATTCTCCTAGTGTCGGCGGTGAGTCTCACAGCATGACGGTGAGGGATGAAGCACAGTGGTCGGAAGATATTTTGGGAGAGAGATCGAGAGATGAGAGAGAGAAGGGTTGTAATAAAAGCTATAATAAATGTGGTATATAGGTTTGGTTGGTATATTAAATACCAGATTTCTTTAGCCAGAATTACTCAAATGATATATGTTGTAATCTCATATCATAAATGGGTCTTATCCCAGTGGTTAACACACGGCTTAGGGTGGGAAAGGTCTTGGTTTTGAGCCTCCCCGCCCCCCAAACCCCTTTTTTGAGTGTTACAATTCTTCCCTCCTAAAAAAATTTCATCCTCAAAATTTACCGAATCGAAAAGATGTGGATGTTGCTCTCTCACAGATTCTTCTGTCTCCCAAGTAGCCTCTGCAGGACTACGATTACTCCATTAAACTTTAACCATCGAAATGCGTCGGTTTCTCAGAACTCTTACATCTGAATCTAAAATCTAAATAGGCTCTCCTCATATGATAAATCTGGTCTCAAGTCAACATCAAGAATCTGAATAACATGCCCTGGATCTGGATGGTATTTCCTTAGCATGGACACATGGAATACATCATGAATACGGCTAAGTTTGGGAGGTAACTCAAGCTGATAAGCAACTGGCCCAACTCTCTTTAGGATAAGGTATGGCCCAATGTATCTCGGACTCAGCTTACCCTTACGTCCAAATTTCATGACTTTCTTCTATGGGGATACCTTTAAAAAGACTTGATCTCCTACCTCGAACTCGATATCCTTTTGCCTTCGATCTGCATAAGACTTCTGTCTATCAAAAGCCTCTTTTAGTCTACTCCGAATCAATCTAATTGTTTCCTCTATTTTCTGAATCAACTCGGGGCCCAGAGTCTTTCTATCATATAACTCTGTCCAATAAACTGGAGTACGACACTTACGACCATACAAGGCCTCATAAGGTGCCATACGGATGCTAGCCTGGTAGCTATTATTATAAGCAAACTCAACAAACGATAGAAAATCCTCCCAGCTACCACGATAATCAAGCACACAACCCCAAAGCATATCTTCCAAAATCTGAATTACCCTCTCTGATTGCCCATCGGTGTGTGGGTGGAAGGAAGTGTTAAAATTAAGACGAATACCCAAGGCCATCTGCAATGCTATCCAAAAATGGGAAGTGAACCTTGGTTCACGATTATAAATGATAGATAGAGGCACCCCGTGCAATCTGACAATCTCGGCAATATACAGCTTGGCCAGTTGATCCATAGAATAATAATCCAAACTGGAATGAAGTGAGCAGACTTCGTGAGTCTATCAACAATCACCCAAATAACATCCTTTTAGAGGGTGTTCGGGTTAATCTTGTAACGAAATCCATGGTGATACGCTCCTATTTCCACTCGGGAATCTTAATCGGCTACAGCAACCCATATGGGTGTTGATGCTCTGCTTTTACTTGTTGGCATGTCAGACATCTGGCTACAAAATCAGATATGTCTTTCTTTATTCCGACCCATCTGTATCTCTGTTTCAAATTCTGGTACATTTTGTCTCCTCCGGGATGTATGGCATAGGGGCTGCTATGAGCCTCACTAAGAATAGTCTACTTAAGGTTGGAGTCATCAGGCACACAATATCGACATTTGAAGCATAAAACACCATCCTGGTCAAAAGTATAAATAAATGTGGATCCCTACTCAACATGTTGTATAACCGGAAGCAAAGAACTATCATGGCGCTGCTTGGCTTTAATCTCCTCAACTAAGGTCAGTTTAACTTGTAACTCTGCCAGTAAGCTACCATCATCATAAATACTCATCCTGGCGAAAAGAGATCTCAAATCAGAAATAGTCTTGCGGCTCAAAGCATCAGCAACTACATTGCCCTTCCGAGGTGATACTCAATTACGCAATCATAATCCTTGAGCAGCTCTAGCCAACGGCGCTGTCTGAGATTAAGATCCTTCTGGGTGAGAAGGTATTTCAGGCTCTTGTGATCAGTATATATAACACTTCTCTCCATAGAGATAATGTCTCCAAATATTCAGAGCAAAAACTATTGTTGCTAACTCCAAATCATGAGTAGGATAATTGCACCCGTGTGGTCTCAACTGTCGTGACGCATAGGCAATCACCCTACCATTCTGCATCAGAACTCATCCAAGACCCGAGTGTGAAGCGTCACTAAAAACTGTAAAGTCTTTCCCTGGTTTAGGCTGAGTCAAGACTGGTACTTGTGTCAAAGTAGTCTTCAACTTCTCAAAACTCCATTGTTGTGCCTCATTCCACTCAAAGAGAACATTCTTCCGTAGCAGGCTTCGTCAAAGGAGAAGCAATAATAGAAAATCCCTCGACAAAACATCGATAGTATTCGGCTAAACCCAGGAAGCTACGAATCTCAGAGACATTCTTTGGATGCTTCCAGTTTACAATAGCCTCGATCTTACTAGGGTCAACCTGAATACCCTGAGCTGATATCACATATCCCAAAAATGTTACCTGAGATAGCCAAAATTCACATTTACTCAGCTTAGCATATAACCGGTGTTCCCTGAGAGTTTGTAGCACAATCCTCAAATGCTCTGTGTGCTCAGCCTCAGATCAAGAGTACACCAGAATGTCATCAATGAATACCACCACAAATTGGTCAATAAATGGTCGAAACACCCGATTCATCAGGTTCATGAAAGCTGCAGGGCATTTATTTACCCAAATGGCATCACTAAGAAATCATAGTGCCCATAACGAGCGCGAATAGCAGTCTTCGCAACATCTGTCCCTTTCACCTTCAGCTGGTAGTACCCGGAGCAAAGATCAATATTTCAAAAAACTGAAGCTCCCCTGAACTGATCAAACAAATCATCGATTCTGTGCAGAGGATACTTATTCTTGACAGTGATCTGATTAAGCTTCCGGTAATCTATGCATAATCTGAGGGAACCATCCTTCTTTTTGACGAAAAGGACTGGAGCTCCCTAGGGTGAGGAGTTGAGTCGAATAAACCCTCGATCAATGAGCTCCTGTAACTGGATCTTCAGCTCCTTATATTCTTTCAGAGCCATACGATACGGGGCCATAGAAATTGGTTCTGAACCCGGATAAGTCTCTATCTCAAACTCAACATCACTGTCATGAGGTAAACCGGGTAACTTCTCAGGAAATACATCAGAGAACTCCTACACTACCGGAGTTTCTTCAAGCTTAGCCAAAGAACCCTTTTCGTTCAAGATATTAGCAAGAAATGCCTAATATCTTTTCTGAACCATCTTATCGGCAGTCAAGTATGATACCACATTGGAAAGATAACCTCGTCTTTCACCCACTAGTGTAACCATCCGATCATCCGGTGTTTTCAAAGTTGCCCTCTTAGACTCACAATCCAGTGTGACTCGGTGCTCGGTTAACCAATCCATACCAAGAATTAAGTCAAATTCTTCTAGAGACAATTCTATAAGATCGGCCAGAAATATCTCTCCCAGAGCTTCTAGCGGACAACTACAGAATATCTTGTTTACAACCACTGATTGTTCAACCGGACTCATAATTGTAACTAAATTTTCTGTGATATCATCCAAAATCTGTATGTCTCGGGTTACAGATCTCGACACATAAGAATGTGTAGAGCCATTATCAAGTAATGCAAAGTATGGAACATAATAAATGGTAAAGGTACATGCAATCACATCTGGCTCATACGTCTAGAAGCATAAATAAAAGCAGGCTGCCTGGCATCAGTCATAAAAGGTCCTCCACTCTGAAAAGGTCTACCCTGTGATCGACCTCTGGCTGGAGTGTGACCAGATGCCTGTGAACGAGTGAGAGTCTGAAATCGGGTAGGAGTCTGAGTCGACATCTGCTCAGTGGGAGGAGGGTGTGGACAGTCTCTCTTGAAATGATCTAGAGACCCACAACGGAAACACGCTCTTGTCAGCTTCTTTCACTCTCCTCTATGTTAGAGCCCATAATGAGTACAAGGAGGAATAGAAGAAAACCCAGATGAATTGTCTCTAGTAGCTGCTGAAGCGGTGGACGCTGTCTGTCCCAGTCTATCATTGCCCTTCTGAGAATGTGCATGTCGGGCCCTCTTGCCCGGACGTGATGACCCAGAACCAGATGACCTACCAGGCCAGTCCCGTCCTTAGTCTCTACTACGGTCCTGACTCTAGTCTCTATTGTTCTGACCAACCTCAAGCAACTCGAGCTCCTCAGCAGTCTTGGCCCGATTCACTAGGGCCTCAAAATCTTTATCATGATGTGTAGCAATCCTCCAACGTATCTCATAATTAAGTCCCGTCAGGAACTTACGACAACGGTCCTCCTTAGTGGCTACTAGACCTGTACCATATTTTAGCAGTCCTAGAAATTCCATCTCATATTCTGCCACAGACATAGATCTCTGCTCTAAGTCCTGGAATGCCTTACGCCTCTCATTCAGGTAACGCTCTCCCAAGAAACGGCTCATGAATCTCTCCTCGAAGAAGTCTCATGTTAATCTGTCTGGAGGCACACTGCTAACGATTGACTCCCACCAGGTGTGGGCATTACTATTCAACATCGATACAACTCCCAAATACTTCTTAGCTGGATCTAATCATAAATGATCCATCCGCCTCTCAGTGTCATATAACTAGTCTCCAGCTGCAGTAGGTAGCCCACTGAGAGATCCAGAAAATGTACCAACTCCAAGAGATATCAAAGTCTAGGTGAGGGAAACTTTCGGTAACATGCCCGATGCTCGAATAGCTCATCGGATAAGCTCTAAAAACTGCCTACTCAGGGTATCATCGGTAATCCCAATCATAACATCAAGTCTGGTGTCAGTAGGTCCCCTAACGGGTGTAGTCATATCAGCTCTAGTAGTCGGTAGTGGATCAGATAAAATAGCGGGACCACTATATATATATATATATAACTCGGTAACATGGCATATATATATATATATATATATATATATATATATAACTTTAGAATCGAGCACGGTAATATATATATATATATATATAACTCGGTAACATGGCCTCATATATAACTTTATGTTTAAAACCTTTCAAATTGATGTTTGAATGTAGGACCCTTTCACAGTCCGAGGTTATAAAACCAAAAGCTTTGATACCACCAAATGTAACCCCCTACACTGGCCTATGCGGAAGACACGGCATAGTAGATCACATTTTCCTTTTTAAAACCTTTCTTATATAGATTATAGAAAATTTTTAGACTTTTAAGGAATTTAGCCATAATTTCAAGTTTAATAAAAATGACCATGAGTGAAAATGGATAATAGTAATCATCAAAATAAAAATATTGAAGTATCGCCAAGCATAAAAGTTAACAAAATAAACCCAACCAAAATAAGTTATACATCCCAAATAAATGGCACATGTCACCCTAGTAATAAATGGTGTATAAGAACATTACAATCTAGTGGAATCTAAGGTGTCGATCCTCCAAGTGCCGGGTACCAGGTGGCCTATCAACAACAATCTGGAAAGAGAAGTTTAAAGTGAGCTATAGAGCCTAGTGTGCTCCCAAAAGTGCAACAATAAAAACATTTTCAATACATCAAGTATGCATAAAAGTATCATCATAAAAAGGGCAACGAAAGGTATACATGCAACCTATCTACCCTTCAACCGTACACCAATATGAAGCTCCCATCTTAGCTACATTCGTAAGGACTTACCCTAAGCTCGATGGTATTAGGAGCCACCCTAAGGGGATATCTTAGGTCCATAAGGATTTACTTGGGCCAAAGCCGCAACACCTACCCAAGGGGATACCTTGAGCCCTTAAAGATTTACTCGGGCCGTAGCCACGACACCTACCCAAGGGGATACCTTGGGCCCGTAATAATTTGCCAGCTTGATCAAGGCAGCACCTGTATACACTCCATATAATATCCCGTATATGTCCCCATGTATCACGTCCATGTCATTAACATCATATCATGATCAACCATATTGCATGTCATATTCATGTTAACCCTACTTGTATGATGCATGTTGCATGTCATACGAAGTCATACAGGATATACATATACAAACATGTTATAATCATGGTAACCATTTTTTTATGCATACTTATAAAAATATTTATTTCGTATTTAAAATCGTATATAGTACATAGAAGGGAACACACCTCAAAAAGTGGCATCCGAGTGATCTAATGTCCACCAACGTCTCGCTCAACGGTGTGGGAACGAGTAATAATAGGGTATCGCGGCTGGACTGACTGGGACGAGTTGGGCTGATTTACGGCATAATCAGGAGAATCTCGATAACAACCACAAAATATCCTTAATTAGACCTCTCATAAACCATTAATAATTATTAACAATTTAACTTATTACAAATAACGATGCTTGCATTTTGAGTTTGATTTTGGAGGCATTAGGGTTGAAATTTCATAAAACGGGCTTCAAAAATGGGTTCAGGACGTCGAAAAACATAAAATATGACATTTTCGAAAAAGTTAACTTTTTGGTCAAAAGTCAATACTGACGTGGCATGCTGACGTCAGCAGTCAACGCTGACGTGGCATGCTGACATGGCTGTCAACGATGATATGGAAACTGATTTGGCATGCTGACGTGGCGGTCAGCGGTCAACTCGGGTCGGGTCAACTATTCGGGTTGGACCGATTAAATCTCAGGTTAATGGGTCAGGTCAGTTATGGATCAAGTTTAACGGTTTGGGCTATATTCTACCTGGGCTCGAACTGGTTTGAACAACTGGACCTGGGTCGACTCAACCGGTTCGGCCCAGTAATAACAGACCGGCACACTCTCTCGTTCTAGACTCTGATCACCAGAAGCTTACCAAAAAATGCTCTGACAACCTATAATGACGTCGATCCCGACCTAAAAATGAAGCTCATCTCATTACTAAACCAACCAAACCATCCACACTAATAACAAGTCGGAAACAGAACAGAAATGACCTATAAGGTTACAACTTTACCGAAAAATAGCGCAACTCCGATGAAGGCTCTCCCAGCGGCTAAACGATAATTGGTGACTACGGTTATGCTCGTCTTGAGGTGGAGAACACGATGGGACCTTGATCATCGGCTAAAGAGGACGGACGGTGGCCAAATCGATAATGGTAGCTTTTAGGGTTCTACCGAACCTTCTCACCGTTCCCTGCGATGAACGACAACCGGTGGATGCGCGTGGATGGAGGGTAAACGCTCTAGAGAAAAAGGCGGTTCTCCTGGTGTCGGCAATGAGTCTCACGGCGTAGCGGTGAAGGACGAAGCACGGTGGTCGGATGATATTTGGGGAGAAAGATCGAGAGATGAGAAAGAGAATGGATGTAATAAAAGCTAGAATAAATGTGGTATATGGGTCTGGTTGGTCTATTAAATACCAGATTTCTTTAGCTAGAATTACTCAAATGATATATGCTGTAATCCCATATCAGAAAAGGGGCTTAGCCTAGTGGTTAACACACGGCTTAGGGTGGGAAAAGTTTTGGGTTCGAGCCTCCCTGCCCCCAAACCCCTTTTTTTTAGTGTTACAATATCGATACGGATGGAAACGTATCGAAACAGATTCTTACAGTGACCTTTTACTTGAAGCCTGTAGCGAAACGCTCGAGGGCGTATCGATACGTCTGAGCGTAAAAGTTGAATTTAGCTTTAAAAACACTTAGAAAAATTTATAGGGTTTATGTTTTTGACTTTGAATAATTTTCTACTTGAAAAATCCTTGTCAATTGTGAGTCTTTGAGATACTTAAAATTTTATTTTATTTTACAAATAGGTCATTAAACAATTTGTTATATCAAAATCAAACTTTGGTTTTACAAAGTTGATCTGGCCGTAGTTGATGGTGAACCTATAATATGGCCATATTTTGGACTACGACGCAAAAAAGAGGGTCATCCACGATCAACACATATTTATTGTGCTAAGGATTTGGTTGAACATCGAGAAAAAATCAAACATCCGAAACTGTGCAGTAGATGTGGGAATTCCGGACACTAGAAGAACATATGACTTAATCTCTCAGGACCCCGTATTAATTAATTGTACTTTCTTATTGTATCAATGTTATCTTAAGTAATAAGATCTCTTCGTTAAGGTTTCCAGTGTTTTGAAACCATTTTAAACGTGATTATTTACACGAAGGTTAAGGTTTCTAGTGTTTTGAAACCATTTTAAATGTCGCTGACTTCGCCCCGATTGTGTACAAGATACCATCTTTGACCAAGATTAGTGGCCTAACTACCATAATCTATTTTCTTCATTTTATGTGGACTAACTACCATAATCTATTTTATTTATTTCATGTATTTGTTTGAAAAGTAATAAACTTACATTGTTATTCTTACCCTAAAAAGGCTTCGAAACCATTTTTCACGCGCTTGTTACACCTGCTAATTAGAATTACATATCAGTTATAATTGCAATTGCTTAACATCTAAAGATTACATCTACAATTACAATTCTCAGTTTTAAATAACAATTACAATTACAAGTGTAAAAAATGTTACACCAATCAATACAAATTCACTCAAACCATTTGCTGCTTCTCTCATAGAATTTATTTATAGATGGTGGAATTTAATATTTCAATCATAATTAAAAAAATTAGACCCCGCGCTTTGTATATAACGAGGTCCAGTGACATGCCAATATGTACTTCTCCTGCTACGTTAGGAATCTCTACAGACCTCGTGTTCTACAAAATATACAACTGTTGCTAACAAATCACGTATCAGGAAAATTATTTTACAAATTTATTTTCCTGATATTGCGATCTGTTGGTATAAGTAGTTGCATTTATACAGTGACTACATTATTTTGGTCGGTTACTAATATTGGCGATATGTGTCTTCCGTGTTTTGGTTCAAGATTTACGGCAAATCGCAATATCAAGGAATGAGTGATCTTTTTTAAGTGCCAGGATCAGTCTTGAGCTTTTGTTCGAGGCTGCTGGTAACTTCTTCGTACGCCTTCATCGTGAAGGCTACAGGAAGACCACTACATGTAACGTAGTTGGAGCCTCTGGCATCGTGGATGATGATGATTATCGGGTACTCACGAAATCCATAAAGCTAGTCCTCAACTGTCTACATCACGGAAGAAGGTTTAGGGCTCCAACAACTAGGATGATCTATGGTGCCATTTGTCTACATCAACGACATATCTCTCGGCAGCCATACAACCCAGACAAACTATCGCACCTCTCGTCTAAATCAATTCCTATGTAATTTATTTTGTCTGCATGTTTAGGGGTACAATTGACTGCGTGTTTAGGGTAGATTTTGGCCGTCTATGTAGCCTAACCCAATAATTTATTTTCTTCATTTTATGTATTTTTTTAAATTAATAATTTCACTGTGTAATTCATCAACAAAAATAAGCTTTGGAACCATTACAGCGCCAAAAAATAGCTTTGGCACCATGATTATAATTACAATTACTGAACGACTAAAATTTTTAGCTTCTTATTTTTTAATTACATTTTTTTTAATTACAATTATACACCTCCGATACTACGCCTTCAAGCTTAAGGATTACGCAAATGCGACGATTAACTTCCCGGATAAACCCATCAAATATGATTCTCAAGGCATTTTACCTTTTTATTCATGCCCAAAAAAGCTTTGGAACCATTTTCAGGGCCATTTTTATACCGTTTACAATGTCTGTTCTGTGCCAATATCAGTCTCAAATGAAAGATAAGTTCCAATACTAGGCCTCTAACCTAAAATATTATGAAGATTATTCTAATAATAACCCGGGAAAACACCTCTAACATGCCTACCAAGCCATTTCAACTTCTTATTCTTGGACAAAAACTAGCGTTCGAAGCATTTTCAACGCGCTTTTTATATAGTGTGCAATGTCTCGTACGTGCCAATATCAGTCTCAAATGGAAGATAAGTTCTAATACTACGTCTCTAAGCTTAAAAATTACCAAAATTATCAGGCTAATGGTACGATAAAATACCTTAAACATGCCTATACACCCTTGTATTTCAGCATGGATTAGGAGGACCTCGCTTTCTGCAGAACGCGAGGTCACTTTACTTTTTGTCACGATATATTCAATATCTGAGGGCTCACGTTTTGGAAAACGTAAGGTCTTATCCAGTAATTTTAAATTACGCAATATGAAAAGTTAGCCCACATCAGACGGACCTCGCTATCTGTAGAACGCGAGGTTATAGATCGCGTTTTCCAGAATGTGAGGTCGCCTTACGGGATGATTTGAGGGTCATTTTTCTAAATAATATTGGCTATAAGTCATTCATGTAAATAACTATTTAAAAAGGATTTTTTATATAATAATGCCATGGACTCGACTTCATTTATTATTTTATAATATATTATCCGTAGTATTCTAATTTTATATTAGGTAATCAATTGATTTTTTTTCAAGTAAATTCTCTTAAATAAAACTACTCCATCTGTCCCACGAATTTTGTCAAGTATTGACTTTTAAAAAGTCAAAAAAATTTAACTTTGACCGCAATTGTTTTAAATATTTGAATTAATTAAATTTTATAAAATATATATTTTTAAACTACTTGATATAAGGTTTTTAAAATATATTTTTTTATATTTTTACCAATAATACATTTAAAGTAATAAATAGTTAAAATTTAAAATCTTAATTTAAAAAAAAGTTAATTATAAATATTTTTAGTGAGGGCGGATGTAGTATGTAATAAAGTAAAATTCAACTAATTACTCCTTATAATAACTGCATCATATGACTTGTGACATAAATTAAACAAACCCTTAAATAATAAATCTCTCCATTATTACAGTAGTTTTAAAATTAATTAAGCTAAAATTCAAACCACTCTTACTTAAAATTTTATTTCATTATGCGACCTTATGATTAAAAAACAAGCCAACAATAATTTCAAAACAATTACAAAAGAAAAAGGGAAAACCTGAGTCAGCTGGTGGCCGTGTATCAAAAGCAATCAGATTGATAGCCATTAATTTTGGACCTAATTAGATAGACATTGACTTTGAGTGGTTGAGGGGAATTTTTTTTAAAAAAGCATATAACTTTTTTCAAAAAAATATTTTGAATAGCTACAAATAATTACGTGAAAACCTTGACGTGTTGTATAGGTAGTTAATAATTGTGGGTCTTAAGTTTGCTTAATAGAATATTGTTTTGATTAAAGATTAATATAATAAATATTAAAATAGAGAACGATAGATTTTAAGAGACAGGTAGGGGCCGCCAATGATTTGGTATGATGCGCATTTGACTCGTCTCTGGGGTTTCAGACATGATAATACTAAATATTCCGTTAATACAAAACACATACGAACAAATGCAAAATTAATACAATATAAATTATTAATGTATCTAAAATTATATAAATATAAAGGATGAGTCTAGCTAGTGGCGGATTCACAAATATATTTGAGTGTGGGTATAGATAAAATCTCAAAATTTTAAAGGCACAAGCCTTAAATATTACAAAATTTTTAGGACTAGTTCATAAAAATTTAAAAAATAGGATAAATGTGTGAATTTTGAAAAGTTCAAGGTGGACACGGGCTCACCCTACATTATACGTGGATCCGCCATTGAGTCTAGAATGGGCGATGCACACTCCCCTCTTTTTTTATTATTATATATTTTTAAGATTAATAGTATCATTACAACAATACTAAAAATACTAAAAGCTCGGACAAAAATGAGTGATTACAGTTGCCCCTCTTTGCTTGTTCTTGTAAAACGAGAACAACGCAAAGATCAAAAGCACTCATTTTTGTCTTATTTGGCTGAACTTCTCTCCTTTTGACGCGTGTCTTCTTTCTTTGGTAGATCTTCTTTCTCTTCGGCGCATGTCTTCTTTCTTGTCTTGATTGATCTACCTTGTCACTCTAGGGAAGCAAAACCTTCAAAATGGGGGTTGTTTGTTGGGGAAGCCAAACCGAGTCTCACTTGCTACATTATTGATAATAAGCTAATACCTAAAGAGAGTTCGACCCAGCTGCAACACCGACGAAGAGACAGGGTCTACAAAATTCGATCCAGCTGCAACACTGACGAGGAAGCAAGACCGATAGGTGAAAGTTCTGATGTCTGATCCGGCTACAACTCTGACGAAGAGGCAAGATCAGAAAACTGACAACTTTTTCCCTTTTTTTCTCTTTTCTTTTTTTTATTTGTGTTTTTTTATCATGATAATACGAGAGTAAAAATGACCTGGCTACAACACTGACGAGGAGACCGGGTCGAAAGATAGATGTTGGACCCCACTACTCCATCAGCAGAGAAGTAAGATCGGAGAACGTTGGTAACATGGATTCAACCACCCCATCAGCAGAGGGGCTGGATTGGATAATGGTAACCTGGGACCTGCTACACCATCTGCGGAGAGCAGGATTAGAGGACGACTGCAACTTGGACCTAGCCACTCCATCAATGGAGGACTAGATCGGGCGATGAAAGTTAATTTTTTTTTGATTTTTTTTTTGAATTTTTCATTTTTCTTTCTCTTTTTCTTTTTTTCTGATTTTTTTCTCTTTTTTCTTTTCTATTTTTCCTCTTTTTTTTTTTTTTTTTTTACTTTTACTTTTTTGATTTTTTCTTCTTTTTTCTTTTTTTTTTTTTTTTTTCTTTTTCTTTTCCATTAATAAAAAGGACTTGAAAATCAGTAGAGTTGGATCTATCAACGGAGAAGCAGAACATTAACTGGAACCCTACTACACCATCAGCGGATAAGTAGGACAACAACAAGTGGGACCTAGACACTCCATCAGCGGAGGACTGGATCGGACAATGACGACCAATAATCGGCTACACCATCAGCGGAGAGCAAGATTAGAGGGTGACGGGAGCTTGGACCTAGCCACTCCATCAACGGAGGACTGGTTTGGATAACGACAACCTGGAACCGGCTACACCATCAGCGGAGAGCGGGATCTGAGGGCGACGGGAGCTTGGACCCAACCACTCCATCAGCGGAGGACCGGATTGGACAATGACGACTTGGAAACCAGCTACACCATCAGCGGAGAGCAAGATTTGAGGATGACGGGAGCTTGGACCCGGGCACTCCATCAGTGGAGGACCGGATTGGACAATGACGACATGGAACCGGCTACACCATCAGCAGAGAGCAAGATTTGAGGACGAGGGGAGCTTGGACCCGGCCACTCCATCAGCGGAGGACCGGATTGGATAATGATGACCTGGAACCGGCTACACCATCAGCGTAAAGTAGAATTGAGGGCGACAAGAGCTTGGACCCGGCCACACCATCAGCGGAGGACTGGATTGGACAATGACGACCTGGAACCGGCTACACCATCAGCGGATAGCAAGATTTGAGGACGACGGGAGCTTGGACCTAGCAACTCCATCAGCGGAGAGCAAGATTTGATAATGACGACCTAAACCGGCTACACCATCAGCGGAGAGGAGGATCTGAGGGCGACGGGAGCTTGGACCCGGCCACTCCATCAACGAAGAGACTAGATCGGGCGATGAAAGTTGATAAATTCATTTTTTGAATTTTCATTCATTTTTCAATTTTTTATTTTTTTTACTTTTAATTTTTCTGATTTTTTTCTATTTTTTTGATAAATTTTCTTTTTTCTTGAACTATACAAAGAAGTAAGACTCGAGAAAAAATAGGTCTGGTTGCACCGTCAGCAGAGAAACAAGACCTGAATAGAAATTTGATCTGCTTGGGGAAAGGTTCAGATCTGTTGCACTATCAACGGAGAAACGAGATCTTCAGGATGTCTATACTGTTGCACCATTAGCGGTAAAGCAGAATCTGGAAATTGTTGGCCTATCAACAATGACGAAGGCAAGATTTGGAAAAAAGGCTACTTCTGCTGCTCTACTGGCGGAGAGGTATGACCTAAAAATGAAAAAAAACATTAATCAGTAAATGTTCACAAAATTTGTCACTGTTACCTTTTATTGATGTTTCATCATCCTCTTTGTGTTTGACCTTCTCTAAGACTAAGGTTGGATGTCGTGTTGTTGCCCCCACGGCTGGGGATGTTCGGTCTCTTTTTGAACCTTTTTGTAAGCAAAAATGCATGAATTTTATGCCCAAATGCATGGTGACTTCGGTGTATGCACTGAACATAGATGTATGCAAAAATGATGAATAGAAACTAAATGCATGAATGTGATATGATTTTTCTGGCCCTCAATGGGATGCCCCTGACTCCTCATTGGTCCTGTCAGGATCTTGGTCTTTTGCATATGACGGTGCCCTAACATCTTCTTGGGTTTAATCATCCATCTGGGTGTATGCCCCAACATTTTGTTCGTTCTTATGCCATCGTCTGAAATTGCTCTTGAAGTTGACACTTTGAGTGCTGATTCTGTTGCCCCCTAAGTTGGGTTTATAAATTGTGTGTTGGTTCATGGCAGCTCATTATTATTATTATTATTTTGGATTAGGTGCAGTTTTGCAAACTGTGGTCAAGGATGTAAGAGTTTGACTCGGCAAGAAAGGTTGAACCTTGGCAAAGAATGCCCCTAGACTGAGGCCTTATTAGAGGCACAATATTTGTAAAAGATGTGGAGGGTGCTTTTGGACATGCCCCAATATCAGGCTCTTGTAGAGGTTCTACAAAGTGCTAGGTTGACCAAATTTGCTGTATCTAATGGGTAACTCGGGGACCGACTTTAAAATTTTCAAAATATATGCGTAAATGCAAAATGCATGTCTTAGATGTGAAAGTACTGATTCAAAAATGGTTCTCGTGGCTCAACTTCCGAACTCACATGATTTATTTGCAACTTTGAATATTGTCTTGATATCTAGAGTCCTAGATTTTCTCCCGATGATAATTTTTCAAATTGAGAGCCATTCGTGAATCAGCATTTCATGCTGGTAAAAGTGCAAAAATTAAAGTGTTATGATATGCCATGCAGTGAATGCCAAAATGAACCGATATGATGTGATCACAAAAATGGGTCAATTTAAAATTAGGGTAAAAATGAAAATTTTTTGATCGGGTAAACCACTTGAACCAATACCCCAATATAATGCAAATGTAATGATGTATGCAAAAAAAGGTAAAACAAAAAAGAAAATGAGTCAGTACCGAATAAGATCAACAACATATAAATAGAAGAATAATTTAGATAAGGTAAACAAACAAAACAACCCTATTTACATCCCGTCTAAAACACCTAGGTTATCCGCATAGCTCTAAAAGGGTGGGTTTCTATATATTCTCTACATGCAGTTTTGGTGCTAAGAGGTACCCAAATTGTCATTGTTGTCCCCTACTAAGAGTAGCAAGGCCCCCGGCCATCACCCATTATAGGCTCCTTTAAACCAGGTTCAATTCAGGGGGACCCATTCGCTTATACTCATACAAAGGAACTATATCCTCACGAAAGTATAAGGTACTCGAGCCCCGAAGGTACTTGCTAGGCCCATACGAGAGAACGATATCTCCACGAAAGCATTAGCGTTTTCCCCCACTTAAAAAAACAGGTTTATATGCCATATTTTAAATGCGTTAAAACAAATGCGCAATTATAACCGAATGTTAGTTTAATAGTCACCTTAATCCGGAATTTCCGATATTAATAAAGCGGTAATTATTTGAAAAAAGCTCGACTCTCATTTGATTTTGAAAAACAAAAATTTCCCCAGCAGAGTCGCCATCTGTAGCGATGGCCGTTTCGCTAAAAAGTGGGTGTTTTTTTATTTGTTTGGAAAATATTTTCTTCCGTGTGGGATTTTAGAAGAAATTCGTGTTTTATTAAAAAAAGGAGTCACCACCGACCACTTAGGTAGGCCGGACACCGTAAAAAACCAGATATTTAAAATTGATGGGTTCGGGAATCAGTTACGGATGGGGAAGGATTAGCACCCCACACCGCCTAAAATTGGTACTTTAATAATTACCGCTTTATTAATATTAAACTTTCCGGATTAAAGTGACGATTAATTTAAAATTTGGTTATATGTGCGAGTAAATTTTAAAGGCCCCTTTATCCGAGAGTAAACGCCTAACCACTATCACTACGCCTGATACTGGCCCCGTTTACGCTCGAATAAAAGGGCACCGCATTGACAAAATATATGTCCGTTATGCAAACTTAAAAAAGGCAAACATAAATA